>JAJHPJ010000004.1:0-186357 GCA_026724395.1 Theileria sp. buffalo | reverse complement strand
TATCCAGTAAGAATGGTATTAACCAGTAAGAATGGTATTAACCAGTAAGAATGGAGTTAACCAGTAAGAATGGTATTATCCAGGTAAATAATATGATAAAAAGTTACTATTAAGGAATAATCACCAATATAATTAAGTAAATAATTAAGTAAATAATTAAGTAAATAAATGTTATTACGTGGTTAAGAGGAATGGTTTTGAAATGGTATCCAAAATACCCAAAAGATCCAAAAATCGCTGAAACGAATCCAACTTTAACAAATCTCAAAAAAATCTTTTTATCCTGAAAATTACCAATTCTAACCAAATTCACATAATTTCTCACAATTCTCACATTATTCAATTTATTAATAGTATTAAAATAATTTACATAATGATTAATTGTATTGTATTTTAAAGAATTAATAAAACTTCGGTACATATTTTACATAATGAGGAATATGTCGGTGCTCGGTTAGTAATGTTGTAGAATCATAAGAGCCCAACTAATGTGTAAGAGTAAAAATAAAAAATTTCTTCTGTATGATAATTGAGTTGATAAATTAATTTAAAAATGCCTAAAGTGTTTTTACCGCAAATTTTATGGCATAGTAAAGATAACAAGCGTTGTGATAGAATTTACTCCATACACTTCCAACCCGTTACACATTTAAATAATAACACCCAAACTCTCATAGAAAATCTTAAAAATAATACTCACACCGATGACAAACTCACTCATAATATCAACAACACCAATACAAATATAAATAATAATTCCACTAGTGTAAATACGGAAAATAATTTAAACAATTTAAATAATAATGAAAATAATAATAATTTACCAAATAATCCAGAAAATTCTCTAAATACCACTACTAATAGTACTACCAATAGTACTTATAATAGTACCAATAATAATAATAGTACTAATAGTGTAAATAAGGAAAATGTAATAGTATTAAGATTAGCAACGGGTGGAGCAGATGAATTTGTTCATATATGGCAGATAACAATCCATGACGACGCACCGCAGTATTCAAAGTACGTGAAGAGTGTGGAGAGCACTGGTGAGAAAACGGAGTTTGAGCAGCCGCTTTCCATAAAGATTTTGGCGCGGTTAGTCGGACACATCGGAGAAGTCAATTCCGTAAGATGGTCACATTCAGGACATATTTTAGCCTCGGGAGGTGAAGGTATTTTTTCACTCAATTACTTAATTAGGCTTAATTTAGTGTTAAATTAGTGTTAATTAGGCGTATTTTAGGGTTAATTAGGGGTTAATTTAGTCATTATTTAGAGGTTATTTAGGCTTTATTTATCTTATTTAGAGCTTATTTAGGAAGTATTTTGGCTCTAAATTAGTTGTTATTTAGTCTATTTTACCCTTAATTTGGTCATAATTTTAGTTATTTTACCCCTTAATTAGGCCATAATTGGTCTTAGTTTACCTCCCTTTCACCTTATTTTTCTCTTGTTTTTGTTCTTATTTTTACCTATTTTACTCCTTAATTGGCCTTAATTAGTACTATTTCAGTCTTATTTTACCTCTATTTTATCTAAAATTAGTCCTTAATTACCTTTATTTACCCCTTAATTAGTCCTTATTTATCTTATTTTTCTCTTAATTAGTCCTTAACTAGTTCTTATTTATTCCTTTAAAGGGCCTATTTTAGCCCTAAAATTCCTTTATTTTACCTCTGATTACCCCTTAACTAGGCCTAAATTACCCTGATTTTACCTCTATTTATTCATTTTTTACCCCTTAATTACCCTTAAAAATCCTTATTTTACCCCTTAATTAGTAATAAATTGGTTATATTTTCCCTTATTTGATTACAGATCGTTGTATATTTTTATGGATGAAGAGTAATAAGCCAAACAACCTCACTGAAGACACTCAATACGATTATGAAGAATACTGGGCCAAAACTCATTATTTCAGGTTTTCTCCCACTCCTATTTTACACATCTACACACTATTTTACACATTTTTACACACTATTTTACACATTTTTTACCTTATTTACACACTATTTTACACATTTTACACATTTTTACACACTATTTTACACATTTATTACCTTATTTACACACTAATAAGACACCTTTTTACACACTAAATTACCTATCTTACACACTAAATTACCTATTTTACACACTTACACACTAAATTACCTATCTTACACACTTACACACTAAATTACCTATCTTACACACTTACACACTATCTTACATATGTATATACTATTAATAATAATTATTGTGTAGATTATCGAATGTTGTGAACACGATATGTTGGTGTCCTGATGACAGAGTGTTATCTGTATCTACTGAGGACGGTCATGTATCTCTTGTTGACACTCAAATTGAAGGACCTGGAAAAATTCGATACTTTGACGGACATTCAAATTTCGCTCAAGGCGTCTCTATTGATCCCAAAAATGAACTCTTAGCTTCCATGGGATCTGATCAATCGTATTATATTCACAATATCTTATACTTTTCTTAATAATATTACTTAGTTATATAGTTAACTCCTTAAATTATGGATATCTGGTTAATATAATGTTATAGATTAAGAGTATGGAAGAGAAGAAATCAAAAGGGCTGGAAGAATGTATTAGTACTTAAAGCTGCAAGAGATCGCGGTGATCTCATCCCAGTATCATTTTTTATCCAATTATCTCTTATTTTAGCTATAATTTACCTCTAAATAACCTTATTTTAGTCCTTAATTAGGCCATATTTAGGCATAATTTAGCTCTATTTTAGCCTTATTTTACCTCTAAATAACATCTAAACTAGGCCTAGTTAGTACTATTTCAGCCTTAGTTTAGTCTCATTTTGGGTCTAATTTAGTCCTTAATTAGGGTTATTTTAGCCTTAATTAGGTCATAATTTGGCTATTATTTACCTCTAAATTACCCCTAAATACCCTTATATTTACCCCTAAATACCCTTATATATGGTCAACTAAATTA
The DNA here is from genome assembly GCA_026724395.1 of Theileria sp. buffalo. Taxonomy (NCBI): domain Eukaryota; phylum Apicomplexa; class Aconoidasida; order Piroplasmida; family Theileriidae; genus Theileria; species Theileria sp. buffalo. Next base: position 183,394 of record JAJHPJ010000004.1, on the reverse strand, counting down.
AATAATGTATAGGTCTCAGAACTGGAGAATAACTTGGAACTACGGAAGTACGGCCGTTATGTATTTATGTCTGAAGAGTTGAAAACGTTTTTCCGGAGACTTGACTGGTCTCCTGACGGTCGTTTACTCGTAACTCCAGCTGGTATCAGACATGATCGTAACACTCCAGATGACACCTCAGATGCTTCTCAAACCACTTGTTACACTTTATACATTTTTCACCGGAAGTTGTTAAATTTTGGTATTCCAATGCTCACACACCAGTCACCCACTGGGCCGTTCGTAGTTGTCAAATTCTGCCCAATTAACTTTTCAGTTTTTGACCGGAAAAAACAAAACTTCTTCAATTTACTCATGAACTCCGCGAGGAATAAACTCAAACCCGTCAAGAAAAAGATGGAAAAACAAGATAAATCCAACACTCTCAACTTTACGAAAATTGATTCGTTCTTCATTAACAATACTATTAACAGTATTAATAGTGTTAATAGTATTAATAGTGTTGATACTAGTGGTAATACTGTTAGTGTTGTTAAGATGGAGAATAATGGTGAAAATAGTGAAAATACGGACATCACTAGGGATGTAACTGAGGAAATTGAGGAAAATATTGTAAATGAGGATAATATGGTGGAAATGGTGGATATGGTAGAAATTGGTAATGTGGAGGACATTGTAGACATTGGGAATATGTCAGATTTAGTGGTGGATGAGATGTATAATAGTCAATCGACGAATACGACGGAGCTTACAGAGTTAATACCATACGACAATGAAGATGCCAATGTTGATGATACAACTAATAATGACATTAATAGTCTCAACGATGACACTGAATTAATGGATTTAGATATTGACACAGTTAATGGGCAGGTTCCAGTTAATGGTACAATTAATGGGAATGTTACAGTAGATGTCCAGGTTCAAGTAGTGGAAAATCAACAATATAGCAATAATAATGATACAATTAATAATCTGGAAGTAGCTGATATACCTGACAACACTGTCAACACTGTCAATACAGATGACACAGTTAATAGTGTAAATAGTACAGTAGTTGAAGTAGATAAAGGATATAACTTGAGAAAAGTAAGAAAAAGTATCATACCACTTTACAATAATGAAATCCTTAAACCTAAATCCACTAAACCTAAACAACATACACACAGTAGACCCAGTACACACCACAGTAAACCAAATAATAGTAAACCTAAGGATAAACCTAGTAAGGATAATAATAGTATGGATAATGAATTGGAAGAAGAATATGATACGGATTTGGAGGAGGAATTGAGTGTTCCGAGATATGTATTTGCAGCTGGAACAATTGATGGTTCATTATGTTTCTATGATACGAATGAAAAGTCTGGACCAATTGCCGTCTTGAAGAATCTTCACCTCTGCCCAATCACCGACATCGCCTGGTCTCCAGACGGCCACATCTGCGCTACCTCATCCTCAGACGGTTACATCACTTTTGTCATTTTCAATAAACGTGAAATCAATTCATAATAATAATTTTATTTATTTATTATTTATTGTGTTTATTATGTTAAATTGTGTTAATTATTTAAATTAGTGTAAATTATTTAAATTAGTGTTGAAAATGTTAAATTGTGTTTAATATATTGTAGTGGGTTGAAAATGAAATAAAAGTAAAAAAAGTGTAAAATATTTGAAATGGTAAAAAATAAGAAAAATGTGATTGAGTCAGCGCTTTCAAAGTTACGAAATCAACGAGAAGGAAAGTCAAACCTAATCGATGAATATCAAGTATTTATTCTTCCATTTACACATTTTTACATAAAATTTTTATTTATCCCAAATTTACTAATTTATTCTACATTATAATTATTTTAATAATTTATTTTAGATTATAATTATTTTAATAAATTATTTAATATTGATAATTGGTCAAGTATTTAGTGGAATAATTGGTCAAGTGTTTAGTTGATAGAAGTCTGATGATGTTGTAGGTGGAAGATGAGAATGACCAGATTTACGAAATAATAACAGAAGAAGAATTCAATGAAAGGAATCGGAAAAGAAAACTTGAAGATTTTATCGAGGGACCAGGTAATAAGTTTATTTTTTTTACACATTTTTTATCCTTAATTATCTTTAATTTACCATTAATTTAGCTTAAAATTATCTCTAAAATAGTCATTTTACCCCTTAATTAGTCCTAATTTACCCTTATTTGCCCCTTATTTTACCCCTAAAATACCTCCAAAATCCCCTGGAAATAGTGTAAATAACTACTAGAAACATCTTAAAATAGGCTAAAAATAAGCCTAAATAACCCTAAAATACCTCTAAATTAGTTCTAATTAGCTCTAAATTAGCCTTAAATAATCCTTAAATAATCCTTAATTACCCCTATTTTACCCTTAGATGACCCCTTACTTATCCCTAAATTACCCCCAAATTACCTCTAATTACCTCTATTTTACCCCTTAATTACCCTAAAATACTCCCAAATTACCTCTATTTACCCCTAAATAATCTTATTTCACCAATGTTAATAATAATTCTGTAGACTACAGTGACGATGAGGACGACTTGGAGTTGTTGGAAGAGCAGGTGGAACGGTTGGAGCGCAAGGCTTCTAAATCAATTCCTCATGGCAAATCTATCCAGCAGCACTTTATTGAAATGGCTGCTCAGGACAGTCTTTCATACCACCAGCCAAAGGCTGTGGAAACTGACAAGGCTCTTCTGGAACGTTTAACAAAGTTTGAAGAGGAACTTGACAATGATACTGGCCTGGGGACAAATATGTTACAGAATCAGTTTCTAACTCCTCAAATGTACACACAACCAAGTCACCTCTCACAAGCACTAATGCAAGCCTCAGCTGAAGCACAATTACCAGAAAATCTTTTCAAAGCCTATCAACCCGGAATCAAACTCATTCATCAATCTCAAGTATTTTTAACATTATTTACACTATTTTTAACACTATTTACACTATTTTTAACACTATTTACACTATTATTTATACTACTATTGATATTATTTACACTATTAAGACAGTTATATATGGAGTTTGAGTGGATTTTAGGAGTTGGTTGAGGAGCCTAAGATCGACTCTGTGATCTTGGAAAGTTTCAGGGAAGTTGAAATGGACGAAGATGTCGTCATCGACTCAGGTCAATCTCCACCTCAAACTTCTCGTATCTCATACACATACACATAGTATAGTTAACCACAGTGTATATAATCCTATTATACAGTTAATCCTATTACATAGTTAATATTATTGTATGTGTAGAACCAGATCCATTGAGTTTGAGTGAGGACTTAGCGTTTTATTTATTGGATTTATGTGAGGACGGCGGGTATTTGCAATTATTTGGTCGAATTCGTACTAGTGGTACTGATACTGAAAGCTGTATGATAACAGTAAAAAACATGTACCGTTCATTATTCTTTAAGCCGAGGATGGATTTGAAGTTTAATGAGCTTGGAGAACCCGTTGAAACTGCTGACGGCGTAATCACCAGCGGTGATCCGCTCTACGAGCGGCACTTGATGATGAACTTTTTCAACGAGTTTGAAGTCATAAGGAAGGATTATGGAATTAAGAAAATTAAGTATAAACTTGTCAAGAGATCATTACTTACTTATGGACCAACTAAACCGGAACTTTACATTAAAGTTTGTTACCCGTTCCAGTTCCAAGTTCTAAACAAACAACACCTGAGTGGCAAGTTTTATGAAGATGTTTATCATAACTATTCCACACAAGTGGAGTTATTCCTGGTAATCCGTCACGGCGGGTGATTCCCGCTACTTCTTACACTATCTCCTCACACACACTATTTTCTAATTATTTTCTAATTATTTACACATTTTTTACCTAGTTACACATTTTTTACCTTTTTTACACACTTACACATTTTTTACCTAGTTACACATTTTTTACCTAGTTTACACATTTTTTACTTAGTTACACATTTTACAAACTTACACATTTTTTACTTAGTTACACATTTTACACACTTACACATTTTTACCTAGTTACACATTTTACACATTTACACACTTACACACTAAATAAGACACGTTTTACACATTCTTACACACTTTACACACTAATTATATAGTTAACTTACTAAAAAAATTTCTATAGTTGAAGAGAAGAATAAAGGGTCCGACGTGGTTGAGAATAAGTGATTACCAGAAATCCGCTGATAGTTTATCATATTGTAAACTCGAGATTGAGATTGACTCACACAAGAATGTGCAGCTCTGGCACACTAAGAATAACGAAGAACTCTTCACACCGAAACTTAACATTCTTTCAATCTCAATCAAAACACTCTTCACCACACCAACACATCAAGAGGTAATTAACACCCAATTTTCACCATATTTACCCTTAATTAGCTTTTATCTACTATTTACACAGTATAAATAGTATTATAAATAATAGTATAGATGGTACCATAGATAGTATAAATAGTAGTTTAGAGGGTAAAATAATTGTTTAGGTGTTTATAATAAGTTGTGTGTATAATAAGTATAATATTGACGAGAGTGTGATGAAGGACAATTATCAATTTATTGGAATGAGGAAGCCTCAGAATCTCCAATGGCCTAGTGAGCTCAAGCATTTCCTTGAAAAACGGAACTATTTTCGTATTTTTGAACAGGAACGAGGATTATTAGCTTATTTTATGAATCATTTAAAGGTATTCCGTTGCGTGCAGGCAATTCCTGCGTAAAACATTATTTAACCAGTTTAACACTATTTACCCATTTTACCACTATTTATCCATTTTTCTCTTATTTACCAATTTCTCTCCTATTTACCCATTTTTCTCCTATTTTCCCATTATTTATACTATTTACTATATTATTTACTATAGTTAACTATTTAACAGTTAATTGTGTTTACTTAAGTATTTGTAGGGAATAGATCCTGATGTGGTGATTGGTCATGACATTCATCAGAACTGTGTGGATTTACTCGTGAAACGTTGTAATTTACTTAATATTCCCTTGAGAATATCACTTTCAAGGCTCAAATTAGTTAAGAAATCCAACTCTCCAGTACTTTTTGGAAGATTATTCTGTGACACAAGATTACTAACAAAAGAATTAAATCCCTCCAAAGTACTACAACTACTATTTATCTCCAACAATATACTCCTTTTTACACTATTTTATACTATTTAAACCTATAATTTTTAGTTAACACTAGTTAATAATAGTTAATAATTTTGATATGTTGTAGGAGAATTACAATTTGATAACATGTGTGAATGACATATTGGAGTTGAAGAATGTTGGAGATGTGAATTTTTACAGCAGATCAGCCTTTAGTATGACTGAAATCCAAACGTTACTCAATAAACCAGACGCCATTAAACACTTACTCAAACTCGTTCACTCAAACTTATTAGCCTCTAAACATATTCTACAACTTCTTTTTAAGCTTCAGGTACGATTAAACGGTGTTGATAATTTTTAGATCTTACCATTGACCAAAGAATTGACAATAATCGCTGGAAACACTTGGTCAAGAAGTATACAATGTGCTAGGTAATTTTTACTACTAATTATCCAATTACTTATTTAATTACTTAATTATATAGTTATTTACATAGTTATATAGTTATTGGTATGGTATTAACTAATTTATGAAGAGATAATAATACTATGGTATAGATCTGAGAGGATTGACTTTTTGTTAATGCATGAGTTTTATCGCAATAAATATATCCTCGATAATGTCTTCAACAAGTTTAAAGAACAACGTAACATACTCTTTTACCCAGTTATTTACACATCAACCATTGACAATTATATACAAAATATTCTTCTATCACCTCTTAAATTATCCCTTAAAAATCCTTATTTTACGCCTTAATTAGCATTAATTTACCCTTATTTTACCATTATTTAGCTATATTTATTCATTTTTTGTTCCTTATTTATCCTTATTTTACTCCTAGAACATTCCTTAATTAGTCCTAAATAACCTCATTTTACTCCTAAATTAGTCCTTAATTAACCTTAATTTACCCCTTAATTAGGCCATAATTAGGCTTATTTTACCTCTTAATTACCCTTATTTACCTTTAAATTACTATTATATTAATATTACATTAATATTTGTAAATATTGTTAACAATGTTGTTAGTGGATGATATGAAGAGTTATGAGGGAGGACTGGTGTTTGAGCCGATATCAGGATTATATGACAACTTTATATTATTACTTGACTTCAACTCTTTGTACCCGTCGATAATTCAGGAATATAACATTTGCTTTACGACGACCGTTGCCAATGGTGAGGAAAGTGTTTCAATTCTTGACAACGTCGGAGTTTTACCTTCAATTCTCAAACGTCTTGTTGAACTACGTCTTAATATTAAGAATATCATTAAAAGTGAGAAGAACGAGGCCCGAAGAGTCCAACTTTCAACACGACAACTGGCACTAAAACTTATCGCAAATTCTATTTACGGTTGTCTGGGGAGTAATTTTTCAAGATTTCACTGCAAATATATTGCTTCTTACATTACTAAACTTGGTACTGCGTTGCGTGCAGGAAATTCCTGCCACAACTCTTCACTCATTTTATCACTTAATTACCTTTATTTACCCCTTAATTACCTTTATTTACCCCTTAATTACCTTTATTTTACCCCTTAATTACCTTTATTTTACCCCTTAACTAGTCATTTTTCCTCTTTATTTACCTCTAAATATCCTCATTTTACCCCTTAATTACTTCTAAACCAGGCTATTATTTACCTCTAAATTGCCCTTAACTAGTCCTTAATTACCTTTATTTACCCCTTAATTACCCTTAGTTTATTATTATTTTATAAATCTTCTGATTACAAAGTTTAGGTCGTGAGTTATTGCGTAGTACTAAGGAGAAGGTGGAGAATGTGTTTAATTTGCAAGTGATTTACGGTGACACGGACTCTCTGATGATAAACACAAACATCCGAGACGATGGCAATTTGGCAAATTACAACGCTGCAAATCAACTTGCAAATAACCTCGTCACTTTCATTAATAAATCACACAAAAAACTCGAAATCGGCATCGACGCCGTTTTCACACGCTTACTTCTACTCAAAAAGAAGAAATACGCTTCACTCAAAGTATTACACACTTATTTACAATATTTTACACATTTACACATTTTACACATTTTACACACTAAATTACTTATTTACACACTAATTTACACATTTTTTACCCTATTTAGACAACATTTTAGTGGTTTATTATTGAAATTTGATATATCATTTATTTGTACAATTAAAGTTGTTATAATGTTGATAGGTGATAGACTATGGGAGTGGTCAATTTGAGCGAGAGATCAAGGGTTTGGATTTTATTCGTCGTGACTGGTCACTTTTAACAAAAGTAATTTTTAACGAATTAATATTAAAATTTTTAGGAAATTGGAAATAAATTACTTGACGTTATTTTAAACTCAAATTACTACGACGGAGTCGACGGAATTGTACAGGAAATACACTCAACACTCATTAATCTCAATGAACAACTCAATAATCAATCGTATCTCTACTACTCATTTTATCCATTAGTTATCAACATACTATTTCCTACTACTGTAGTAGTTAGTACTATACTAATAACATTAGGACATCTTATACTATTTACTATAATAATACTATTTACTATAATAATATTAATTAACTGGAAAATAACAATTTAATGGATTAGAATTGAGTTGAGTAAATTTTTGATAACGAAGCAGTTGACAAAGAACCCTAAGGAGTACAGTGACGTCCAAAATTTACCGCACGTTTCTGTGGCTCTAAGATTAAATGAAAAAGGACTTGGGAATTATTCCACAGGACATGAAATTTCATATATCATATGCACCAAATCTTCAGCCAACACCTTTTACTCCAACAACACTACCAACACTACTACCAACACTACTACCAACACTACTGATGATACTGTTAATAGTAATAGTGTTAATAGTAGTAATAATAATAATAGTAGTAATGTTAGTGGTATTGGAAGTAGTTTAAGTTTTAGAGCGTTTAGTTATAATGAGGTTATGGAGAATGGCTTGGAGGTTGACATAGCTTATTACAAGCAGCAGCAGTTACTACCTCCGATTTTACGTTTGTGTAGTATAATTGAAGGCACGGACATACAACGACTTTCCAGATGCTTACAAATTGAAAAAACCATAGCCATCACACAGGAGTACAACTACGAACAAGAATCCAAAGTTTTATCATTAATCAAAAGATCACACGAAAATTACAAAGACGTATTTTTTACATTATTCATTCATTAATTAATTCGTTATTTAAGTTATTTTCAATTATTCATTAATTAATTAGTTAGTTGATAATATATTTATGGTATAGGTTGAGATAAATTCGCAGTTATCATGTCAGCACTGTAATGGCCCAGTTCTACCCAGTTTCTTCCTCAAAGTATTTTTAACACTATTATACTAATTTTAACCATTAATTAGTATAGTATTGAGTAAATCCTATACATACTTTGTTGACATTGTTGTAGTATTTTAAGTGTAATCATTGTCTGAGATGGTTACCGTTACATCTATTGAGGAATTGGATTGATCGTTTGTTATATGAACTCACAGTACAATCAACTTTCTGTATCAGAGTTTGTAATATTTGTAACGTCACCACACTCAACATCACTCTAGGTAATTATTTATTTAACCTACAGATTTTCCCTTATTTTACTATTTCACACATTATTCACTATTTCACACAATATTTACATGATTTAGTTAGTTAACTAGTTGTTATAATGTGTATAGGAGATGTTGATAGATGTCCACAGCCAACATGTCAATCTAATGACTCGATGCAAACCATTTTCACATCCAATAAAGTCTACGTATCTAACACTCAACTATATCATTCAACACTATCATACAGTTAATAATAGTAATAATAGTATTAATTGGTGTGTAGATGTATTATGATTATTTGGTGTACATGCTAGAGGGGAAATTAACTAATCCTCTTAAAGATACTGAAACTACCAACACTACCAACACTACTACTACTAATAATAATAATACAACTACTGTTACAGAAGAGGAGGATGAGAATTTGGTGAATGTGATGATTGATCTTGATGGTAAGTTGACGATAGTGTATGATGAGCCGTTTGGGGAAGTGCGTACGTTTGATGAAGTTATTGACGAAGTGACAAGAGGAAGCACATTGAGAGTTAGTTCAGCCTTAAGGCTATGTGCTCAGCACATCATAGGACTAATGGAGGCCATTCCTTATCTCCGCTGCTACACATTGGACTACCAGAAGGAGCGAGAAATTCTCTGTAACAGAGTCAAGACATTACAACTTAAAAATTCATATAGCGTTGTCGATTTGTCACAACTATTCCAACTCCTCTCCCCATTCAATAATTAATTCCTTCTACAATTTTCTACACAATATTCATAATATTCATAATATTGTAATATTATTTAATTATTATATTGTAATATGATTTTATTGTAATAATTGTGTTGATTTAATTATTTATAATTAATTGTTTGAAAAAAGTGTTTTAATATGACAAGAAATAAATCACGTAGTAATTCACGTAGTAGACATAAATATAAGCGAGATTCCTTAAGTAAAGAAAGGGACCGAAGTAGAGATCGATATAGAGATCGAAGATACAGGTCAAGAGATAGGAGAAGTAGGTCAAGAGATAGAAGGAGTCGGTCTAGGGATTGGAGAAGTAGATCGAGAGAGAGAAGTAGTAGAAGGAATTATAGATTTGATTCACCGCCTAAACTTGATGCTAAAAAACAATTTGGATTAGCCAACTATGCTGCACAGTCAGGTTTCATTATACCCCTCAATTATCTTCATTTTATCCCTTAATTATCCTTATTTTATCCCTTAATTATCCTTATTTTACTCCTTAATTAGGCTTATTTTACCCCTTAATTAGTCTTATTTAGTACTATTTTATAATAGTATACTATGGATATAATTATGTGTTAGGACTGGAGGGACTTGGTTCTAAAGCGTTTAGGGAGATATACATTGGTAATATTCCACCTGTGGGTGACATTGAGATTTTGATGGATATAATAAACCAGGCGTTGATATCAGTGAATGGGACAAGTATGCCTGGGAATCCTTGCCTTAAGGGCTGGATCAGCTCAGATGGGCACTACGCCTTCATTGAGCTTAGAACCATGGAGGAGGCGAGTAACTGTATGCAACTAACAGGTCTTAACATCATGGGCCATAACATTAAGGTTAACCGTCCAAAGACGTTTGACGCTGACGTATTTTCAAAGGCGCCTAGTCCGACAGTACCAACACTTGACCCGTCACTACTTGCCATGGGAGTTCAAGCACTCAAAAGCGCAAAAGAGCAAATCGCAGCAGCGTCAGATATTCTAGCAGCAGAAAAAGCTAAAGCCATCACTGATCGTTTATGTCTAGTTGGAATACCAAAGGACGCAGATCAACAAACTGTTGTAAACACATTACAATCACATGGGAACATCAAATTCTCAAATTTCATCATGGGTATGGGAATTTAATTGTATAATTAATTGTATAAATATTAACATTTGATTATTTAGAGAAGGGAGAAATGGTTGTCTTGTTTGAGTATGAAAATTTGGAGGACCAGAAGTCAGCATTAGAATCACTTCCGAAACAGGGCCATCGTGTGATTCTGGCAATTGACGCGGTTACTCAGGGGATTATCTCACCTCAGCAAATTAAAACTCAGTTGGCAAATTGCAGTTTAATGAGGGCTGAGATACCAACAAGAGCTCTTTTGTTATCAAACCTCGTCTCTAAAGAGGAACTTGAGGATGATGAAGAGTATGTAGACATCATCGACGACGTCAGATGTGAGTGTGAGCTCTACGGAGTGGTCCTGAGGGTTGAATTGCCAAGAGTCCCAAAAGGCTTAACTGAAGAGGAGATGAAAGCTTTTGATCCAACGAGTGTAGGCTCAGGATTTGTGCTCTTCTCGACAGTTGACTCAGCATCAAAAGCAAGGAAAGTTCTTGATGGAAGAAAGTTCGGCCAGAGAACCGTTCATGCGCATTTTTTCAGTGAATTATACTTTCTGACTGGTAAATTTGGAAACCCAAAACCGAATTTCGCAAAGGAACATTCATCAATTTATAATACTGAACTAATAACTAACCCAAACATCGCAGCAGATATATTAAATCAATTAGAAACTAATCATCAAAATAATAATGAAACTAATAATAAAACTAATAATAAAACTAATCATGAAACTAATCATGAAACTAATAATGTAATTTCTTGATAATACTATATAATAACTTTAATGGTATAATTAGTATAATTTAGTAAATATTAATTTAAGGTTAAAATGATACACATTAGGTATAAAAAAGAGTAAAAAATGTGTAAATATATAAACCAGTTAAATGTAAAAAATCTATAAAATATAAGATTTAAGAGTAAAATAATATAAATTTGCAATTAAAGTTAGAAAATGGTTTAGTGAAAATGATGTGGAAAGTTGAGTTATGTTAATTGTAGTGCTGGTTCCACAATATAACTAATTAATTATTAGGAAATGCCTCTTTTTAGGAGAAAACGTAAGAAGGAAACTGAAGTTACAGTTTCCAGTACGGATGTTCGTCTTGTGGATTTGAACATCGGTCAACTGAAGTCTCCCGACCTCACCGTTAGGAAGTCAGTTTTGTTTGACTTCCTTCTATTAACTTATTCGCCTTCCAGAGGCGCAGTTGTAGGAAAAGTATTTCTAAAGGACACCGTTTTCTGGCAGAAGGGCCACTCTCAAGATTTGGCGGAATTTGTACGATGTTACTTTCGGCAAGGCGCAATTAAGTTCGTCGAAATCGTCATCACCAGCAACAACTCGACACAGTACTTGTACTTCTACAAGGAGTACTTCAGATGGGTTTCAACGACTTCTCATAAATACGCCCAAGTCTTCAGTCACCAAGTGAGTAACTATTACGTGTTCAAACCTGTGAAACTGAGGCTGAGTGGGAATGTGAATGGCACATATTTCTTTGTAAACAAGTTGGAAAACGCTCCATTTTACATAATTACACCAAAACCAGCTTTTAGAGCCATAAAAGTAGTTGACGGGTTTCTCACAGTCTGGGACAGTAATAAGTACGATGCATGTGTAAATGCTTTGGTGTTTCATAAGAATAAAAAACCAGTTTTGGCTCATTTACAGGTATTTTCAGCTGAAGGCTTGGAGTCGCTTTACTTCAAGAAGGAGCCGATGACATGGAATAGAATTACACGCCTAGAATTCTCAGATGCAATTAGAAGCTCAGGCTTTAACCCAGACACTCTCCGATCATTTTTAGATGTGAAATTGGATTTGAACCATGTGAGTGATAAATTCGATGTTGACACCTACGGCTGCTCTTATAAGCCTAATGATAGTCAAGTACCAACTACTGATAATACTCCTGACAGTGCTGCTGCCAATGAAAATGTAACCAATAGTCTAGAAAATGCAGTAACTACCAAACAATTGGTTAAAAAAGCTTCTACCGATAGTATGAGCACATTGGTCGTAAGTAAAAGCATGTCACCAAAACCCGGCTATAACATTGTTGAAATCACTGACGATGATTTCACAGTCTTCTCAACCACAAGTTCTACCACTGATAGTGTTAATAGTGCTAAAGTAGTTGAAGGTGATTCTAGGAAATTTGTAGTATTTGTGAATCTTCTAACGTATCACAATGAGTACAAACTACTTGGTGTGTATTTCAGAGGCAGTGAAGGAACTGACGTCATGTACTTCACTAAACCATTTAAAGGTAAATGGTCACAAATCACTCCAGAACATTATTACTCACTCTTTACACCTGATAATTTTACTACTCCATTTACTCTAAGTTATAATCCCACTAATCCTAGTAATGCAGTTTCGAATCCTAATAGTCCTGGTGTTAAGGTCTTGAAATCATTAAATCCAGCCCGTTTGGTAATGAGTAGTTTTGTGAATAGATTAGGATTGAGAATTCAAACCTATTCATCAACGGTTCCTAATGGGAAAGGAACCGTGATATTAGTCCACGGTGCTTATGGTCATTTTTTCGCAGATTTCGCTACGTACAACAGGGACTATTTACTGAAGTATGAGCAGTTCAAGTCACTTCCTGAGGTTCGAGCAGTGGATGAAGTTGTTATTCCCACTTTTGACCTGGAAAGGCAGCTGTATGACGGACTTTCAAATCATTCCGACGTCTTTGATTATAGACAAAATGACGGATTAGAGCTCTCAGAAACCGGTGAACGATTTACAGTTAGTAATAGCTTTACGGAAGCCTTAAACGCATTAGGATACAGTGTTTATGGTCTTGACCTAACCTCTCACGGACGCTCAGAAACTTTAAATAATCATCGATATTACGTCAACACCTTTATGGACTACGTCCACGACGTTTTACAATTCGTCGACATTGTTAAATTGAAAACTAAGTCATCAGAACACAATTCTTCCAAGTTGTACTTGCTAGGATATTCAATGGGCTCAAACATAGTCTTAAGAGCCGTTAATCATTATTATCAACATCTAAACTCTTATTCTCATAATTCTCATTCTAATACTAATAATGACAATCCTAGTGCTAATTATAATAATGATAATAATAATAATGTTGGTACTGTTGATGTTAAATTTGTTGATGGATTGATATGTTTATCAGGAATGTATGAATTTGCAGCAGTTCAGAACACTGTTTTGAAAACACTGGCGAGTTTTGTGGTTTCAATCTTAGCATTCCTAGTACCAGAAAAAGGTAATCCCTTGGAAGACTTTTTCGATAATACTATTTCTCTAGATGCATATACAAGATTTAGGGTAAGTCCATTATTAATACTATTACAATTTATTATATTATTACCATTACAATTTTCAATTTTAATATTAATTTCTAGGACCCTTGGTATTGGCCTAAGAAGACTAGGAACAGGATGTTGCACTTGATGGTTAGGGCTAGTTTTGACCTCCACAAGTACCTTTCGTACATTCCACAAGATTTACCAGTACTGATGATAAACTCAAACGGTGACGAACTTGTCACACTCCGAGTATCGAATTATTCAGTTTAACAATTATATAACCAAAATCACTATTTAATACTATTTTATCTTCTATACAGTGTTATTATTTTTAGAATTATCTAAATAGTACTAGTGTGTAGTTGTATAGTTGTTAAACTAGTTGTAACTCCATAAATAATGTATTAGGGCGCTAGAAGAATTAGTAAATTATTAAAGAATTCCAAGTTGGTGGAATTAGACGGAAATGTCCATGGACTTCCGTTTTCACAATTCTTTACAACTATTATGCCCGTAGTTTCAAGCTGGCTTAATGGATCCTTATAATCCCACACTAATTCAATAATATAATATTATTTAGTATATAATATAGTGGTTAGTACATAATATAGTGTTGAGTATATAATTTGGTATTGAAAAGTGTAAATCAGTTGTATGGTTGATCAGGAAGAAGTTCGGGTCCATTATCAAATGCAAGAACGTTGTGTTGTCCAATGTTTCCAAGGCCGACGGGATCCTTAAAGACCCAATCAGGCGGATTTTCATCTTTTTTCTCCTGTTCCTCAGCCTCCTTTACCAGAATATCATCCTCAAAGTCCACTTCATCATCACTCATTATTGGCGGGATTCTCCTCTCAAATGCCATTTGCTCCTCCAAAACCCTGTTCCACTCTGCCATCTGCTCCTCCTTAGCCATCTTAGAGTCGGGATCGATTGGATACTGACGCTTAACATCTTTTCTGTAAAACCACTTGAGCTTATTGGCAACTCTTTGTTCAGGTGATAAATAAGGATTCCAAGGTAAATTACGATTTCTAAACATTATAACAATGGAGTTTAAATTAACTTCATTAATAATTTTTAACTAAACTATAACTATTTATATATATAATTAAATATTTATATATATAACTAAATATTTATAGAGTAAATAATTGATACAGTTCATGATTTAGCATGAGTGGAGAAGTGTTGAACATATTTTCCTTTTTGAGGGCATAGTAGTCTCGGGTTAAATTAGTCCTCAGGGCATAGAGAGTACGATCGAACCAGTTGAGCAAAAATGTTGCACTTTTGAGTAGTGCTACTCTAGGGGTGGCTGAGCCATCAGTATGGACCTCGAGAGTTACAATCTCACTCGTGCTCTGCTCATCAATACCACGTCTTTCACCAGTGAATCCAAATACTTCTACGGGATTGCAACTTGAGCAGAAGTGGATAAAACCATCAGGAGTTATGTCACGGTTCAGAGACTCAGGACCATACTCAGGAATTACATAATTCGAAATGTACTCAATCTTCACGTCCATTGTCAAGTAACAGCCCTGAGAAAGAGAACAAATGTAATGGTTCTTGTTTATCACTTCAATCTCACCAGTGTACTTTTTATCATACACATAGTCATTTATTACATTTGCCGTATTTTCAACTTTGTTATCTGTGTCATCATTGTTATCTGTGTTCTCGGTGTTATCAGTAGTGTTAGGGTTAGTGTTGGTTGATTTTTTATTATCTACAAATTTATTAATACAAATTTTTAATTACTATAAATGAATATAACTAAGTAAAGAATAGATAAATCATCCTATTTAAAGTGGATTACCAAATTTTAAATGTCCTGCAACGGCTATGATAGGTCCTTTAAGCCGTAGAGTAGCAATAATTGGCTTATTGAATGTAGCAGTTTTGGGTACGTTTTTGAAGATAACACCACGGAGGTTACGAACAAGTTCAAAGAAGTCCTCACGAAGACCAACAACTGAGTAAAACTCGTTCTCCATGCCAGGGATGCGAAGAGCAGTGATACGGCCAGAGCCGAGATGACGTTTTGCAACTCGTCTAAGGCTATTAAGGAACACCGGAATAACATCAGTATGGAGTGAATGGACATAGAAAAAGGTAAAAGCCTTTCCATTATGATGACGTACAGGTTGAACCTGTTTAAACTTGAATCCATAACTCTTTATCCCACACTATAACATTTTTAAATTAAGCAGATATGGGTTAATTAGACATTATTCTAACCAATATAGTATGTAATTGGCTAAATTAGGTAAAATATGTAAAACTCAATAGCTAATGGGTAGTTTGATGGACAAACATCTGAAATTCGTATATGTTGAGTCGTTGATTTTTTCCGAGCTTCAACCTATAAAATATTATTAAAACTATCAAAACACATAATTACATAAATAATTAATATTATATTAATAAATAATATTGTATTAGAATTTACATTGAATTCTTCTATTCCAGCTTCAATTTCCTTTTGTGTAAAATGTCTTGGTACGTAAGGTTCTTCAGGCTCTTTTTTACCCGTAAACTCAATCGCCCCTATTAAAATCATTACCATTACTATCTCTACAGTGAATAGCTAAGTAAATTATAGATGATTGGGTTAGATTGAGAGAAACTCATTACATGGAGGGATTTGAACATTTTTTAAAGGAGCTTCACGTTCAATTGGGAAATCAATCTTCTTAAAATCATCTTCGAATTTTACTTTCAAGGGGAAATAATTAAATTTATTATGCGATTTAATATACGATAAACTGTTACTGTTGAATAGAGGCCCAGAACGCCTAATACCCAAACAGGAAGAGAAGATTTGAAAGTTAAAACATTTAAAGCCAAAAAATAAATCAAGATACACACAAATCAAAATAAATAAAAAAATATTAAAATTAATAAACATAAAAATTCCTCAATTTTCAACAAATTATCATTACAATTTTGTTAATTTAATTTCAATATAATTCAAGAATATAGCATAATTATATAACAATTTGAAAGTTTTTAAAGTATTATTAGAACTAATTTTACATAATTTGAGTTAAATTTGAGTAAAATTTATTGTACACAAAAAATAAAAGTATAAAATTACAAATTAAATAAATTTATAATAAAACTGAATTTATATATTGTAGTGTGTAAAATAGATTCTATATGGAATCTTGAAAAAATGAAAAATAAGTAATTTTAGAAATTTCTAAAAAATTCAATTTCGTATTTGTAACAACCAACAATTGTGTAAAGAGTTCGTCTAACATGCTCTCGATCTTTTATTGCATTTTGAAAAATTATTCCCCACACATTCTTAATTTTTAATTGTTTTTTCACTACTTCAAGTCTCAATTTTTATCAATTTAACATAATAATAATATGATAACTATTTGATAATAATACTATATAATAATATATTAACTATATGATTATTATAATGAGGCAATAATATATTTTAGACTATGTGATAGGATTCTGTTAGGAATCTATTAGATTAATATATGAATAAATAATTTATAGCAGTAATTGTAAAGTGTGTCGAGAGTTTAAGACTAAATTCAGTCAATGTTATATCCCCATAACCTTTACATGTGTTTTTTTGCATTTTCTCCCGCGGATTCCATACACATTTGTATGTTTTAACTTGTTTCTATTTTAGATTTATTTAAGTTTTAAGATTTAACATTTTATTACTAGTTTCTTTTTAATGATTTTTTTAATTGTGTAACATTAATTTTTCTCTATCAACAACATAACTTAATTTAACTGTAAAATATGACTTTCCTATAGCCAAATTAAGGCTTAAACTATCAAATTTGAGTGTTAAATTTAGTGTAAAATAGTACCAAAATTAATCAATTAGTGGTTTAAATAAAAAATCGTCTTAAAAACGAGTAAATTAAGCTTAAAATTATTATGGTGAAGCTATTAATAGTTTTAATAAGCTTGAACAGTGTGTTATGTAATGTGTTTGACTTTGGGAGTGATGAGTGTTTGACGAGGTTCACTAAAACTGTTAAAGTTGGTGACACATTTGTTAACACTTATCACCCGAAAAATGTGAAATCTATTCTGATGTCAGAAACTGAGTCGATTAAATTTACAAACTCACAGCGACTTACACTTTTGATGTTAGTTTTGAAAAATAATGAGGTGAGGCAGGCTCAAATTACTTACTCCGACTCGACTAGAAATCATGAATTATTTGACTGGTTTTATGTTAAGCATGAGAGTAAATGGGAATCTGTGAGTTCACAGGTTTTTGACTCAAATTTCTTCGAATTAGCACAAAACATTAAGAAATTTGACCTACTCAAACTTGGTGAGGAATGGTACAAATGTATTGACGGAGTTTCTGATAAGTTCTGTCAAATTGAGGACAATTACCTAGTCGAAAGTATTGTAATTGGTAACTCGGTTTTATGGACCAATGAGAATAAATTGGAAGTGTTGGCAATTGGAATCACACTTATGACTGACCAAAACAATAAATTAATCTGTAAAATATACTTTAACACACAGAAATCAAGCAACGCCATTGAAATTGTAAAACAAATCAATACTTCACAAGCAACTGTTATTAAATCTAAGATTTCCAAATTATCAACTACATCCCCTGAAATTGAACCTAAAGCCGCAACCACATCAGCAGGACCTAAACCATCTGATTTCCCATCTAGACCACCAACTGAAAAACAAGTTCAGGCACAAGAGGCTGCAAAATTATTATCTAAATTGGTAACTATAAGATTAGATTGTGATGATGGTTCTGTTGAGCCCAGTTATACCGTAAATGGGTTTGTAAGTTTGGGTTTGGATGCGATAAAGTATATGCCAAGGCCTGGTGTCAAGGTTCTTTGTCTCAGGGACGGAGATGTAAGAATTTGGGAGTCATATGGTGATGATAAGAGTTTCCACTCAGCCACCTTTTACTACTTTAATAATAGTAACATTTTTCTCCAGGTTAACTACACTCTAACGACTAAAAATTGCTTTAATTGTAGTAAGACTACAGATGAGTTAAAATATTATATGAAAGATGCAACATGGGTGACATTGACTCATGAAGAGTTTTTTAAACACATAAGAGAGTTGCAAGACATTGCAACCCAAAATACTGCTTTAAGGGCTGGCACTAAAGGTGTTAATTTTGCTGCTAAAGTGCTCTCACAAGTACATATAGGGGAACAAGAGTCTGAAAACAGACTCCGTAACATTTCTCTAGTCTTTGAATCCGAAGAATACAGCGACTACAATCGAAGTGGTTACTTGATGGACGGCTTGGAGACTTCATATTATGAACCCAAACCAAATTGTGTTGTCAAGGAGCTTATGGACAAAACTGTTAGAATTTGGGACAATGCAAAGGGTAAAAAACTGTTTAAACATGCCAAATTCAGCTACAAGGGTCAGAGTCACATTTACTTACAGGTGTTATACACTGAAATCAGTGAACCAGGAACCAAAGGTCCTAATAAAATCGATTATTTTATAAAAAGAGATAAATGGTACACTTCTCCTCAGGATGATTTTGATGCTGAACTTGAAGGTCTTATTGACAAAGTGACAATGAGAAAAGTTATTGTTCACGAGAAAATGTCATTTGAGGAACATAAACAGCAGCTTAACTTTGTTCAACAGCGGACAATAGAGCATAATTGGATTAATAGAACTTTTAACCGCAAACCTAAAGTTGAAGTAGTGGTTACAAATGAATTTGAGCCTATAGAATGTGACATACAAAACGTTGATAAGGAAAAGTTTATTATAGAAGTGAACAAGAAGGAGGCGTTTGGTATATATACACCCCAAACAAATTATGCATTAACTAGGTTATTTGATGGAGATAGGTTAATCTGGTACCAGGAAAAGGATGGACTGGGATGTACAACATTTTATATAGATTTGAGCGGTGATAAGCCACTTTTACACCTTTTAATAGATGACCCTCTGGACTCTCACAAATATTACAAGAAACACGAAAACAACTGGCACATCATAGATGAACAGGAGTATGAAGAAATAAGGAAACCACCCAAAGAAAGAGCTAATAGATCAGATTTCACACGAATCTCATAATCACACTAAATGCTAAAATAATGGATTAAATATATAATTATATTATACTTAGTTAAATGCAAACTAACACTGAACTTTAAAAACACTTTATAAGTATTTATTCATAACATCAAATATATAAATATAATTAGTAATATATATTATGTGTAAAAGTTTTATGAAGAAAAATTTCTTGTAAAAGTTAAAATAATGTTATTTTTATCCCCATTGGTATATTGTTTAAAACATTGTTAATTTCTAAGTAGGACTTTAAATCAACAGTTTTTATGGATGTTTATAATGTATTTGGTTGTGTTGATATTTGGAATCTTGCTGGATTTGTCATGTGTGAGAGGGACTTCGGGCGTCATTGACATTTCCGACACTGGCCAGCGACACCTTTTTTCTGGGCCTTCAAAGCTCGGAGAAGCTCTTTTTTACAAGTTAACATGTAACGATAACGGTAGTTACTCCAATGTGTTTGACGGTTCCGAGCGTCTATTTCCTATAAGGTCACACACTAGACTAGTGGGCTTAGTTTTGGGTACTAAAAACGAGTCTCCTGAACTTCTTCAGGTAATGTACTCAGACGTTGCTAAAGATTACAGCTATCGCAGTTTGTACTACTTCAGGACTGAAAACAACTGGCAACTAACTGACTCTGTTACGTACAAATTTCACCTCCTAAAACTTAAAAACAATCAAGTAAATTTCGATATTAAAAGTAAGAATAACAAATATTTTTACACCAATAACACTTCCCATAACACTGATAATACTAATAATGCTACCAATGATACTGATAATAACAGCAACGTAGATAGTAAGCCCAAAGCTGTAGAAAATGCTACAACTAGATATTATTTAGAGAATGGGATGGAATTGGATAAAGTGTGTAATGGAGATACTGTGATTTGGAAGAATGATTTTAGATATGATTTTAAATACTTGGAATTAACTGATGGCCCTTCTGGTCCTGAAACACTTACAATTCATTACTCTAACCATCCCAATAACTATTCTAACCACTATTCCAACTATTTTTCTAACCATTATTCAAATGATTTATCAAATTATTTAACAACTTCTTTTCAACATTATAAAAAATTCGCAGGACGCTGGGTTTATGATTTCCTTACCACTAACATTAATTTATCTAATGGAAACTCACAACTTAACACAAAATCTGGAAATACCGTTGGTGATAATATTAGTGATTTGGTAATGGATGTTAAAAAACTGTCTTTAAAAGATGCTTTAAATCTAGATGAGCAAAATCCAATGATGAATTTAGTTTTAAATGTGAAGTTTGAAGAGACTTCGGACTGTACTTTAACCGTGAACGGTTACCAATACTATGGTCTGAGCACTTATGAGCTTTTGCAACCTTCAGGATGTACATTAATTTCAATGACCGACAACGAAGACGTAATATTTCAGAACAAGACTGAATACGCCATTTCATATTTTCAAGTTGCCAAATTTAACTTTACCAATCAAAACCCTACTCTTCTTATATCTGTTACTGATTCTAAAAAATTAACAAATAATTTCACATCTGATCATAATAACGATACACTCAAACACACTTTCCACCTTAAATCGTATCCTGAACAGTTCAATGAACCTGATAATACTAACAACTTTAATAGTACAGACTCTAATAATTCTAATAATACCAATAATTCTACCAACAATACTAATAATACCTCTAATGGTACTACCAATAGTAGTAGTAAAGGTAAGATTTATTTACAAAGTAAATTCACTCATATTATTAGCAAATAATAATAACATATATAATATAATATAATATTAATAATCTTTATATAGGAGCTTGGGAGTGTGTAGATTATAATTTGTATAATAGAGTAATAAATAGTATGATGCACTTGGTAACGTCGTTGGAGATGAAGAAGATGTTCGAAACACCTCCAGTGACTGTTAACCGGACTCCTTCTACTCCATCTCTTGATTATGGCGGACTTGAGCCATTTACCTATGACTTGAGTAACCCAGTGGAGCCTCGCCTCCAGCAAGACTTTCTTTCCACTGAGCCTGACCTTATAAAACTTCAGCCTCAGCCAGGCTACGCAGTTAATGTGCTTGTTGACGGAGACAATGTGCTTTGGGAACAAACTGTTGATGGCCCAGGTTGTCATCTCATCTTCATATATCGATCTGAAAGCTTACTTCTTTCACACATTGTCACAAATTCACACCCAAATCCCCATCTTTTCTTCAAGTTCAACGGCCAATCATGGTATTCAATCTCTCAGGAACAATATGAGGATTTAAAGCTAAAGGATACTAAAGGCAAAGGTAAAAAACAACACTTTGACGAGTACTCATCATTAAATAATAATAATAATGGAACAGCTTCCAATAGTGTTAATACTGACCATTCTAATGAATTATAATACACCTCTAATATATTATAATTAACACCAAATTGTACTTAAATTCAGAATTTAAATGAATATCTAAACTGTTAATTCAAGCAACTAGATAAACACTTTAATGATACAGTATATCAATAAATGACGTTGAATAAATTAATATTTCTTGTGTACAATCAGTTTTGATCTATTTGGAGCTCCTCGTTTCAATATCTTTGCTGTTCTCTTCTTCATATATTCCTTTTTACTTGTTTTCTTCTTCTTAACCTTACTTTTACTTTTATTCTTGTTCTTACTAGTGACACTATCAGTTTTAGTCGTGTAGTTTGATAATTTATTTAATATTCTGATTTGTTTATGCGTTAACTGTTCGTTGGATTCGTATGCGTCGATAATATCTTTGTGTTTTGGGAACATGGTTTTCAGTTCATCGAGGTCTGGGTCACAATTAACTGAGTTCTTGGTTGAAATTCTATCAGCACCAAAACCACTAATAATTGGATTTTCAACCTCACCAACGTGCTGGATTCTCCTAGAAGTCTTCTTTATCCATTTTTTAAACAAATCCTTATCCTTTCCACTACTACCACTATGATTATTACCTTTGGTTGGCTTTGAAATGATTTTATTATTATTATACAAATCTACAGTTACATGTTGGAACTTCTTAGTGCGTCTATTCCAAACTTCCTTTGTCATGTAACGCTTCTTCTTTATTAAATCTTCACTATCAGGAACCATGTCCATGACTAGACTCTCTTCATATATCTCATTCTTATCCTCGTCTTTCACTAATCTCTCATCTTTTTCCTTTATATTCATAACATTTTCACCATTAATTGTGTTATTTGAAATATCAAGTTTATTACTTTCAGCGATATATGTATCATTTTTACCATCAGGAATGTTTTGTGTGTTAGTACTGTTGGGTGTATTGGAGATATTGTACAGTTTAAAATGTTTCATATAATTGATTGAATCGAGTGAAATGTTATTTTGAACAATTTTTTCATCAGGTTTATAATTTGACAAATATTGCAAATATTCTTCCTTCCCACTATCAATATTACCAACAGCACTATCAGTGCTAACACTATCAGCTATATTGGTGGCATTAGTATGATTATTTGTTTGAAGATAATTTGGGTGAAAAAGATGTAAAAGGAATTGTGAAGAATAGAGTTGAAAGAACTGATTTGAGTGTTGTATGAAGTTATGGGTTGGGTTCGGCCTTGTTTTGTAGTAGAGGTTGTATGAGTTTTGCATGCTTCTGAACTGTGCAGACAGTTCTGGATCCTCAGATATCTTATTATTCACAGTCTCAATCAAGTGATTCAAATCATTACAACTGCCTATAACGCAGTAATTATTATCCAATTCTCCAACTAACTCCTCACTAACCAATTTGTCATTCTTTATTTTAATCACTTTTCCACCAATATTGTTGGTATTGTGAGTATCAGCATTAACACTATCACCCATAGTATTGCTACTAGAATCGATAGTATTATCAGTATTACTAGTATTACTGATTGGAAGCAATAATGATTTGTTGAGTTTGTATACAATTTGGAGTAGGAAAGAGAAATCCTTATTAGTTACAATTGAGACTGCGAGCCCCTGTCTACCTGCTCTCGCTGTTCTACCTACTCTGTGAATGAAGAGCTTGGTAGAGTATGGGAAGTCAAAGTTGATTACCAGGTCGACAAAAGGAATATCAAGGCCACGACTTGCAACGTCAGTGACCAGTAGAATTCTGGTTTTGTTGCTCCTGAAGCGACTCATCTCAATAACTCTATTATCCATATCCATGGTACCATATACACATGATATTGAGTACCCCAGTTTATGTAACAAGGTTCTAAAAAACTCAACATGATGACGAGTAGCAACAAATACTATACTCTTCAAATCCTAAAGAATTTTTAAACCAATTACACTATTAATTATATATACAATCGCTCACCTTATGTTTGTTTAACACTCGTAACAACACCGATATCTTCTCTTCATTCCTATAATATTATGTATAAGGATTATATAAAATATAAGATTATAAAATTTCTCTTAAGTTTAATATTTATATCAATTAAAGCTAAAATAATACTAAATTAAGGATAATTAAGTAGTAAATAGGTGTATTAATGTTGTAAAGTATAAAATACCTTGAGAATATGAATGTCATTTGTAATTGTTCATTAATGTGTTGATCTTGGTCTAACTTAGCGAGAATGGGTTCATTCAGTCCAAATGAAACGAATTCACTTAACTGAGTAGGAAGAGTGGCTGACACTAAAATCACCTGTTTCGTTTTTGGCAAGTGGGCAAAGACCTTATAGACATCTGGAAGAAATCCCATTTCAAATAATTTATCAGCCTCATCAATTACCAAATGAGTTAGAAGTGAGAGAGTTAAGCTCTTCTGTTCCAGGTGGTAAACCAAGCGACCAGGAGTCGCAATGACTATGTCAGGATTGAAACTTAATGATCCAAACTGGCTCTCCACAGACTTACCACCAATCAAAAGCGACACCCTTAGAGAATCGGACTGGTTTGAAAAATTTACGAATTTCTTTAAAACACCTTCAACCTGAAGTGCCAGCTCCCTAGTTGGAAGCAAAATCAAACATCGAACACCAACAACTTGGGAGTGAACGTCAAGCAGTTGAACAATTGGAGCTACATAAGCAACAGTTTTCCCTGAACCCGTTCGAGCTATGCATAAAACATCCGATCCAGCCAGAACATGTGGAATTGTTTTACGCTGAATGGAAGAAGGCTGATCATAACGAAACCTCTTCTGTAATGTCAAACAAATCGGCTTCTTCAATCCCAAAGTACCAAAGGATCCAATTCCGACATTCTCTTTAGCCATTCTGATATATTGTAAATGGTATTTTGATAAGTAATAAAGAAGGTAGTATGTTAATCATATGGTCCAAAATATTTGAGTGAATTTAAATATATTATTGCGATAAAAATATAGTACAATATATTCTAATTTAATTTATATTAATTTATATATTAAATTTAAATAATTTAAATAATATAATCTAACATAACAAAGATTCTCATATGAGGCACTAATGTTGTTCTATTATTTATAATAATTTTTAATGATAGATGTGGATAAACTGATAATAAATTCCATTAAGAAATCCATAACCAATGAGTTAAAAAATCACAAAAATACTACCAAAACTAACGGAATCCTTAGAACTGCTCTCAACTCGAATCGTATCAAATCTTCACCAAATTTAAACATACACAAACCTATAAATAAACCTCAATACTACAAAAATTTAAATAAGTTTTCTAATAAAAATTTTAATCCAAAAATTACTAACTCATCTCATTCTGAAATCAACAATTTTTTCTAGATATAAATTTAACACTCAACTACAATCTTTTTAAAGTACCCAAGCATTTTTATATTTAGGTATACACAAGTAGTTAGACCTAATTATTTCTATTAATATACTTTAATTAGTGTTGATCTACCTTTCTTACTCTTATTTTACCATTACTTGCCTTAAGTAAACATAATTCTATGTATATTTTAACTGTCAATTGATAATTATATGTAATTGTTAATTTTGAACTACTTTAGGTTGAGTACATCTAACTATTCTTTGTGGCAAGTGCTTGTGAAAATTGTTAATGAATATCTGATCATAGATCTTTTGATATGAATATGTGTTCCCACTTAATCTAATAACAGTTAACATTTTCAATAATTACAAGAAACTCGCAGAAAATGTCTAAAAAGTTAATTGCTATTATTAACATTGAACTTTATTCAACTTTCGAGTCGGATAATTCAACAGATATTTCATACAACACAACAGACAATTCAAATAATATAACAAAAAAAGAATTACTTAACTTAATACTTAATGAATGGGCGGTAAATCCAGAGCAAGAAACTGAAAATATCAAGACGTTTATAACTTTACATCACCCGGAAACAACGTTAGATATAAGTAAAGGCACTCCAATCAGAAAAACCGAATGGTGGACCGGCTCCAATTTTGATGACTATATTAGGCCATACAACCAAGTTTACGGAATGGTAACGGAAGGTGAGAAGGTTATTTGGAAATCTGACAAACCGAATGAATGCGCGTTGAAAGTAGAAGTATTTTATCTATTGCAGAAGGCTGACATGGTTATTATTTTACTAGAAAATCTTGGAATTCGTATTTATCAAAAATACAAATGTGAAGAGTGTGAAAAAAAGACAGATCACGAGAGAAGATCAATATGGGTTATAAATGGTGGATGTAAAAACTGCTGGGACAGAAATGAGTGGGTAGATGTCTCTCACAAGTTCTTCGATCCCTTCAAATTAAGATTTTATCCAGAAGATGACAGAGAAACTGGAAAACAACCCATGGAATATGAAGTGTCACTAAAAGGTTACAATTATGAAATAGAGTTAAAGGAACCTTGTACTTACCTCACATATGGCGACAGGATCCTATTCTCACAACGGGGCAAAACTAAAGGAGCGTCCATTACAAAAATTAACTATCATATTGTAGATATGACTTTAAGACTTAAGCTGTCTGATGGAACAACCATAGAACGAAAATACAAGCCAGAAAACGATACCGAAAGAGAACCCAAAATTGAAACGTATGAAAATGAGGAACTATACAACGTCACTATGTATTGCAAAGAATGTAAAACGAATGAAGGAATCGTTAGGGAACCAATTAAGGAGCCAAAATTCAAAATACCACCAAACCAATCTATAAAAAGACAAAAAACTAAATAATAATCTAATTAAGTATCAATTATAAACATATTAGTCACTGTAAATTGTGATTCTACGTATGTAAACATATGGGTTAATGTAAAACAGGGAAAATTGATGATCAAGAATAGGCATCTTTGACAAATATTCCAAGAGATTAGTCAAATAACATTTAATCTTTCCTTTTAACAGGAGGTTTAATGTTAAAGCGTAACCTTCAGCGTTACTACCCTTAATATTCTACCCATATTATTAAGTATATTACTATTTACACACTAAGAAAATATTTATATCAGTGAATGTAATGTGAATGGTAAATAAAAAAAAGAATAAATAATTTAAATAATATAATCTAACATAACAAAGATTCTCATATGAGGCACTAATGTTGTTCTATTATTTATAATAATTTTTAATGATAGATGTGGATAAACTGATAATAAATTCCATTAAGAAATCCATAACCAATGAGTTAAAAAATCACAAAAATACTACCAAAACTAACGGAATCCTTAGAACTGCTCTCAACTCGAATCGTATCAAATCTTCACCAAATTTAAACATACACAAACCTATAAATAAACCTCAATACTACAAAAATTTAAATAAGTTTTCTAATAAAAATTTTAATCCAAAAATTACTAACTCGTCTCATTCTGAAATCAACACTTCTTATTTTTACTCTCCTTCAACAAACAATGTTATTTTACTTGATAATATAACAGTTTATGATAGAGAAAATAAAGAAGATGACTTAGATCACACATCTAAACCTTTTGATGTAGACTTTGAATTCAAATTGTTAGAATTTGAAGGATTTAGCGACGAATATCTGGATAACATAAGAAGATTATTTAAAATATTATTAATATCATCAGAAAATAATTTATTGAGTGATTTGGAAATTAAGATTAGAGATTTGTACACTAATCTGGATTTCACAGGCTCCTTAAACATATTTTCGATACTTACTTCAATATATAAATTTGATAAGCCATTGAATTACAATCATTTTTTGGAAAATGTAATTAAATGTTTAAATTCCGGACCAATTAATCCAGTTCATACCTTCAAAAGGTATGATAAATTTACACCAAGGAGTCCATTTACACCTGATAGTAAACTAGAGGAAGATGTAAAACATCTTTTACAATCAATTTCCTCAAACACAAAGAAACCAATTATATCAAATTCAATATCTAATGGAAAATCGAACCATGAAAATAACAATCAAAAGTACGATGAAGTGAACTACGATAAATTTGATTATGAGGATTTTGTTAAAAATGAAGATAAAACTAGGGATTTTGTTTATAATTTAACATCAGAATCGCTTTCACGATTGACAAACCATCCAATTAAACAAGTAAATTACATATTAAACTACATATAATTCTAATACTATTAGTTATAGTTAAGGTATAGTATATAGGAGTAAATCATGTATGAAATGTGGTTTAGATAGAAAAGGTGTGTCAGAAGCTTGATTTAAATCTCAATAAACTAACCATAGAAGAGTCTCAGTTTATTCTGGATGAGATTACAACATTCCTAAACGGTGGTTCTACAAACAGTATTTTTAATTATAAAATCATTAATGGAGGTGGAAAATATTATGTTGAGAAGGTTGAAAGTAACTGGGTTAACAGACCCTTGGTAGTTACCGTAATGGGACACGTCGATCACGGAAAGACAACCTTACTCGATTATATTAATAAAACTGATGTTGCCGGTGCTGAAAAAGGCTTTATTACTCAGAAAATCTCAGCTTTTCAAATCTCTCTAAACTCAACTTCACTCTCAAGTCCATCAAAAATCACCTTCATTGATACTCCAGGACACGCAGCCTTCCTGACTATGAGGGAAAGAGGTGTTTCATGTACAGACTTGGTTATCCTGGTGGTAGCAGCTGATGATGGTGTCATGCCACAAACACTAGAGTGTATTGATCTCATTAAAAAGTTTAACCTGAGGGTCATTGTGGCCATTAATAAGGTCGATTTAACACCGGAAGAATCAATATCACAGGTTTCAGAAACTTTAAAATCTTATTTTGTGAACAGTAATTTGCTAGGAATCGTACCAATTAGCGCCAAAACTGGTCACAATGTTGACAAACTCATGAGTGAGATACAGAAGATACAGTCTGCAATGAACCTGAGAATGGATAAAAATGCTATATTTAAGGGTTATGTTTATGAAACTTTCCAGGATCAAACTAGGGGAAAGTTGATTAATATTTTAGTACAGCAAGGCTCAATACAACCAAATGACTACATATTAATTGACAATCAAATCGTTAAGGTCAAAACTGTTTATGTCATAGGAGACTCAAACTCTAATACTGGTTCAAATAAGCTTAACACCAAAGAACAGGAACAAGATACTGGATTGATTCAAATAGTACTAAATGCAAGTATAACTAATTTGGCAGGGACTGTAGTAGTTGGAAATAAATCCCTAAAAGAACTACAAAACTATCAACTCCTAATAAACAAATTAGTTAATACCAGCAATCAACTTGAAACAAATTCTAGGGTATTTTAAAAATCACATCCACATATCTTATCCCATATACTACTATATAATATATCACACTAATAAATTATTATACTATATAACAAACTATTATCTTAATAAATTACTATATTATTCATTACTGTACTAATATATAATAGCATAATGTGTAATAGGAGTGTTTGATACCATACATTGGAATTAATTTAAGGTGTTGTGATCAGGGTAGTTTAGAGGCGATTGAGAAGTATATCGATGAGTTCAACAAGAATGCCAAGGAAAATTTAAATGTTCTCAATCTCATCAACCGCAAGTATTTCCCAGCTGATATCTTGAGCGATGATATAAAGGCAGATAAGGAGTTGGGGATTGCAGAACTAAGAGACAAGTACTCAAAGTATACTGAGGATTGGGTCCCTTTTAAGATTATCAGTAAAAATCTTGGTAATTTTAATACTAATGATTTACAACTACAAAGTATCGGGAACGTAGTCAATATCGGTTTCAACGTGCAGAATCAGGTATGAATTTATCTTTATATCACCAATAACTGATACACTCTTTCATCCTACTATTTTATATATCATAGAAAATCATTTTCTAATATTTTTTAGATGGATTTAAATAATATCGTAAGAACCCATGATATAATCTATCACATCTTCAATGATATAAAGGTATTGATCAGTTAATATAACACTAAAAAACTATATCAATTCGAGTTTATTTATTAATTAGTAGTCGTTATTGGTTATTTTAGTTTTATATATTTTTAATAATGGTTATTAAAGTGTATTTTAGTTACAATTATGGTTATAGATTCTTATTTTAGCTTTTAAATAGCTATTATAAGGTTAAATCATTGAATTAATTCAATTGTTTAGTTGATGTATGATTATTATTTTGGAGATGAGAACAGGAAGAAAATAGAGTCTAATCTGATAGTAACGCAGCTGGGAAGTATAACCCTGAAGGGAGTTGGAAAGAAGCAAGCAGTAGGAACATCAGTTAAGGAAGGACAATGTAAATTAAACCATTTCTACTCAGTAGTTCGAGATAATAAAACTATCCATGACGACCTGAATGTTTTATCTTTTCAATCAAATAAATCAAATGTCAAATCTTTATCAAAAGGAGGTACAATCTTAAACAGTTTACAAACTATACATCTACTATTATACACATATACTCTATACGTATATACTATTATATATTATATATGATATAAATGATGATAATGATTTTTTAGATAATAATAACTGTTTAATTTTTAAGGAGAATGTAGTTTTACAATTAAATGATGAAATTGTATCATATACCAAGCATCCTCTTTTACCATTATTTGATACTGTAACCAACCACTTACTGAAAAAATAATATTATTTAAAACAATTATATGTATAATCTTATATAAATAGTAAATAACATCATATTTATAGTATAAATGTTGGAGTACACATTATATAAAATTGTTGTATTGTTGGTTAATAACGAGTTTGTTGTAAACAGGGTCGAAATGGTCTAGTGGAGTCTGGCCAATTAAACCAATCTCATCCTTCGTCATTCCCCTAACAGTATTGTGTTTCATCTTCTTAAGTTCAAGGCTCGGATACCTAACTAACTGCATTTTCAGAAGAGGAAAGTTGACAGGATCATGAGTGAAGATATTCACGTCACTCCTCAAGACTTCAAAGTCATCAATTAAAATTCTAGTCATCTCCTGACGATGACCAATTGTACGCTTGTAATGTTTCTTTGACCTGAACTTGACAGTCCTCATTTTAGGACTCCTAAAGTGCTTAAGGATAGTGGCAACAGCCCTAATGTTCTGTAGGTAAGGCTCGCCATTGACGAACCAGCCCTGCTCCGAATGAAAAAACTCAATCCTGTTAAGGTAAATCCGTTTACCAACTTGCTGATGAATGCGATATACGTCGTAGTAACGACCCTTTTCAATCCACCTTGGATTCCCTGATATTAGTGCGATAGCATAGCAGCCAGACCTATCACGGCCATCGTCTAAATTGGAAAGTTTCTCAAGTGCAGGAGAAACCCTTTTATATCTGTCAAACTGGTCAGAAGAAAGAATCTCAGGCATACGCAAGTTATTAGAAACCAGAGAGAAACAGTAAACACATACTATACCACTAGTTATTAAAAAATCAATTAACATTACTTTATATTTACACTGTGCAAGGCACTAAAATAGTATATACTAACACATAACATTATATATAAAATACTGATAAAAAATTTTTACTGAAAATTTTTGGTAAAAAATTAAAGATTATGAAGAAGCTTGTTGGGATTTAGGAGATTCCTGAAAAAAAATTAGTTTTTATAAAGTTTAATTAATTTATTTTATTTCATTGAATTATTTGTTTAATAATATAAGCTGAAATAAATAATGTGTAAGAAATTTATTCCAATACCACGAATAAATACTCATAAGTTTCCCTAGACTCGGCGTTATCATTCATCTTCTTAAGCTCATCCTCTGTATCATTATAAAAGAGTTGTATATCATGTTATGGTAACAGTAATGTGTAAGTACGTATATACCGGTGTAGTGGTGAGCCTTAAACATCTTAAGCGGTATAACCTGAAAATTAGACATTAATTTATTAAATCATATCACTCACTTGGAATATTTCCATCTCTTCCAATTTTCCATTTACCTTCTGCAAATCATCATCCTAAATGGGAAATTAAAACATCCTATCAATTATATACTAATTAGTTGGATATAAAATACTTTAGAATTACTATTATCAAGTTCATTAGCCCCTAAAATTTATAAATTTTGTTTTTTTAAACCAACTTTGCAATCTTATTTCTACAATTCTCATTACACTCTTAGATACACATTATAAATATATGTTGTATGTAGTCTACATTAATAAAGGTATATGTAAAAAAGAATACCATCTTGAGGTTGTTTATGTGTATGATATAAAAAAAGTGGCATTTTAGTCTTCTCTAGATTCATTTTTCTACATAATTATTATGAAGAGAATAGTGTAGTACATGATGGGAGCTTGTGTGACTCTAGATCCTTCATTGTTAGTTTTATTAAATTTTGAACGTGTTAGTACTAAACGAACAAGGTTACTCATGATACTATTGTCCCTTTTACTCAGGGCGAGAGCAAATTTTATTGACAAAAGAAATATGTACAATATTCTCATTAGTAATTAATTAAAACCATCATAAGTATTTGAAAATTAAAAAAATTAAAATTTAACTTAAAACATTAAAAATGTGTAAGTAAATTAACTTAATCTCACACAACATCACCTGTTAACACAACTACGACAATTTGTAGAAATCAATAACAAATAAATATCATTCAACAAATTAAAAATATGTGTAAAAAATTAAAATGGTGTTAAGAATGTAAAAATTATTAACTTTATGGAAACTGGCTTAGAAGGAGCTGTTCATCAGATTTGGAAGGTATTTGAGGAAGATCATACTGATGTCCAGGTAAAAAGGTGACTGCAGACGATAATTTATCGTTTTTATCAGCTTTCAACCAAATGTCCTCCAAAGCCAAAAGCGATTTATAAGTTTTAGAGTTTTTACAAATTATCAACCAACAAGTATCTACAGGATCATCCCATGGCTCCGGGGCTATTATACGTTCCACCTGAGCAGATGAGCAGTTCTCTTTTATAAGATTCTGTAACTTGGCAATCGTATACTCAGAAGGGACGTTATATGCTCTTATTATCAAGTTATCATCAGAATCCTCAGTCTTTTCCTCTTTATCACTCATTTATACATTTTTATAGTTATATATAACAAATAGTACAGATGATATCTATAATTTATATAGTGTATGTATAGCAACAATATATGGTAATTGTGCGGTATTTGATATCTCAGTTAATTTGAATTTTATATTAAATAGAATTTTAATTTTAAAATAAAAAATTTGCAAAGATGCAAATAATAAAATTCTTCAAAGTTTAGGACAGAAATTGAGTCGATTCAGATCTCATAAAATTTTACAACTTTTTTAACATTTAACGCTTACACATTAGAATTTTAATAATTAAGATATGCTTACATTAATATAGTACACTATATAAATGCGTTTATTAGTAATCTTGTTTAAAAAGTAGCATAGAAGGCAGCTTGATCTATAATTTCATGTGACGTCTTCACGTCTCCTCGAAAAAATTAGATTAATATAATTACATATATTAAACTGATTAGTAAATAATTACAAAAAACCATTATACAAATTTGTTTGATGGTCAACAGTTTCATAACTAAAATTACAAGGTTTTTTTCAGCGGTATATCTTTGGTTTAAAAATATTTTCGGCAGAAAATCCGAACCAATTAATTTAAACGTTAAGGTAATCAATTTCAAAGATATTGAACTTGGTCTACAGGATAGCATGAGCACAGACTGTAGCATTAGTAACAGAAAGCATATGGAAAATTATATGACAATGGAGTACGAATTTGACGACTCATACGACTCGGAGTTTCCAAAACTCCCCAAAAATTCTCAGGACACCTTCGAGAACTCAGAATCAAACAGCGACATTGTCGATGTATCTGAGCAAATTCATGAAATGGAGGAGATGATGTCAGAAGGCCCAGTAAGCACTCCAACATCAGAAGCTTCATCTGAGCAAGGTGTTGAAGAATCAGTTCAAGAAAATGACGCATCAGTTCAAGACGTTGAGGAATACGAACAAGAGGCTGATGAGTCATCTGAGGACGATGAAGAGTACGGCGTTGACTTGAAAAGTGTCGAGGAGGCAATGAAGTCCATGGAAGTTCAGGAACTCCAACTACCAAAGGGTTCAGTCGGAGCCACAAAGGAGAAACCAGTAAGGAAGTTAAAGACCCAGAAACTCAACTGGGAGCCAAAAGCCTCAGTACCTAAGTACTCATTAACCCTAAACAGCAAACTCCTTAAGGAAGACGGCATTAAGTCATCAGTGACCACAAAGGGTAAGGGACTTGCAATGGCCCAGAAAATCACTGAGATAAATCAGTCCAAGGTCAAAAACGTCAAGGAGCAGTTCAAAAAGGAGCTCGAAGAGAAAAGAGCAGCTGAATTTGAAGCCAGAGCCAAGATTGTTGAGGCTGAAAGAAAGAGAGTTGCCGAGGCCAAGAAGAAGCTTGAGATGAAAGCCCAGAAAACTAAGAAAGAGGCTTTGGATAGGTATAACCGTGAAAAAGAAGAGAAACACAAGATGAGGAGCGAAAACGAGGCTAGGAAGGAAAAAATTTTGAAAGCCAAAGTTGATGCTATTATCAGCAGCAAACAAGACGCTTAAATAAAAGTAACCTCTCTTATAATTTTATCAACTGAACTTGAATATACATATCAATAAAACATCATAATACATAAATCATGCGATAGTGTTAAAAATAAATATTGGGTTATAAAATCAGAAAACTCAATTAAAAATTACTTATGCATAAATATTTAATAATATTAATTCAAATTAAAATTGTGTGTTCAAAATGTGTAACTATTTCGTGGTTCAGTGACGGTGATTCCAGTAGACCGTACGACATCACACAACACATCCGGACTAAAATTGACAACCCCGAGATTTTTAAAAATATTCTACAATTTCTGGAAAACAACAACAAAATCAACGGCACTGATGATAATAATCTTAATTACAACGAGGGTAATTTTTATGAAAATAACAAACTCATTAGAAACCGTTAAAAGGATCAGCAACTTCCTCGGAGATGATATTTCTAAAATTATTATACGTATTTTTTTTACTTATTTGTCCTTCAAAAATCTACATAATTATATACATATAACCCATTTTATTAATAAATGTTTAATAGATATAGCGAGGATGGCAAGTTTAGAATCCGCAAAAACAAAGGCATTTGAAGATTATAATTTAAATGTCAATTCAAATGCAATTCTTGAACACATCGCACAAATATTGGAATCACAGCCAAAAGGTTCCTTCACATTAACTATACACATTTTTTACGTACACATTTCACAGATATTCAGTTTTCTACTACAAATTTATATAATAAGGATAGAATACTGAGATAAAGATTCATATATGCTTTTAGGATTTAACTACGAAAAAATAAGAGAGTATGTTAATTATATATGGCCAATAAATTAAAAATTAGATCAATATATAAATGGGCTTCGTTCTATTTATCAGATGAACAAAATTATAAATCAATGAAAAACAATAAATAACAATTTTTTATTAAATTGGGTTCATACTTGGTAGGGTTTTATTCCTTTTATGTATGAGTCACTAATCACACTACAATTTTAGTATATTAGAGTAAAATAATGTTGTAATATTTTATATGTTAATTTAAGTGTATAAATATGCTGTTCCATAGAATTGGTATAAAAAATGGTTGTGTAGGATTCCATAGAAAATTTACTAGAATCAACTACAATCACAACTTTAATAGAAAATTTACAACTTTTAACCTTCGACCACCTACTAAAACACATTTTGGAATCGTCATAGTTCCTCAACAATCTGTTTATGTTATTGAACGGTATTATTTATTATTTCTTATTTTTATTACTTAATGTTTACTTTTTAAATCTAAATTACAAGTGAATTCTACTTAAAGTTACAATTGAAATCTATTACTGCATAGATTTGGAAAATACAAGAGAACGATAGGAGCAGGAATACACTTACTATGGCCGACAATTGATAGGATTTCATATATTCATTCATTAAAGGAAAATACTATCGTTATTCCTAACCAAACAGCAATTACCAAAGATAATGTTCCTATTATACAGTTATTGTTCCCATATTTATTTCCTAAATTACAAATATTTACTCATTAATTTCTTATACGTATATATTTTGTAGGTAATGATACAGATTGATGGAGTTCTATATGTAAAGTGTATAAACCCATATGATGTAAGAAATAAAAGTTGTGGAAAATAATAATTTTCTAGGCCTCATATGGTGTTGAGGATCCAATTTTCGCCATTACCCAGTTGGCCCAAACCACAATGAGATCTGAACTAGGTAAATTATCACTGGATTCCACTTTTCTTGAAAGAGATAACCTGAATCACCTGATTGTCAACGTATGTTTAACTTGTTAATATTTTTAACAGAACATAAACGTTGCCTCAAAATCTTGGGGTGTTACCTGTTTAAGATACGAAATTCGAGACATCACTCTTCCAAAAAACATTATTTCTGCAATGGAAAAACAGGTATATTTTATATCTTTGTCATTTTTTCTTCAGGCTGAAGCTGAACGTATGAAAAGAGCCGAAATACTCAGAAGTGAAGGTGATAGAGAGAGCGAAATCAACATTGCCCTCGCCAAGAGGCAAATCGAGATATTAAAAGCAGAAGGGGAAGCAAAAGCTGAGAAACAAAGAGCGGAAGCAGCTGCCTACACACTAGAGGTCTTGACTAATACTCTCAAAAAAAATGGTAAATCAAAATACTGAATACTTTATATACTAAAATATTTATAAATGATAGTTATATGATATAAATAATGGTAATATAATACAAATACGGGTTAAATATTATATATACTACAGAATTAAGTATAAGAATGTGTATAGGGGTGGCTGAGGCTGTAACGTTAAGGCTGGCGGAGAAGTATATTGCAGCTTTTGCAAATTTAGCTAAAACAAATAACACTATTATCCTAACTAACAGCAGTGGAACGACGGATCTAATAACACAGGCCACTACAATATTTAGCAGAATAAATTCTCAACGTAACAGTGTTATTTAGGGAAAATAGTGTAAAAAACACAGACAATTATATAGATTAACGCATATAATAAATGTTTAGTGAAGGAAGATGTAAAGAATTCACTGGGATCAGTTGAGAATATGGAAGATCTTTTGGTGGTCCCAAAATCAGGAGATAAACCAAATTAATCTACCCCCTTTAAGCAATAATAATATTATACAATATATAAAAAAATAATATAACGTAAAATATTATTGAATTTCTGGTTAGAAGTATATAGTGAAAGAAGATGGCCCGATGGGAATTTGTGTTCAGTTAAAATAAATTTGTAAGGCTGTAATACAGCTTTATTGTAATATAGATGCTGTATAAATTATTTAATATATAAAATGACAACGGTGATCGATTTGAATCGACCCTTTTCTCCCTGTGAGCTTAAACGCATCAGGGCAATAGAATTTGGGCTTTTGGACCCAGAACTGGTAAAACGAATGTCAGTATGTGAAATAACTCTGACTGAATTATACCGAGAGGGAATCCCCCAAACAGGGGGCCTTAACGATCTCCGGATGGGAACAACTGACCCTCGTCACATATGTTTGACATGTTCTATGGATTTAAAATATTGTCCAGGCCATTTTGGCCATATAGTTTTAGCCAAGCCCATGTATCACTACGGGTTTATGATGACTGTGTTAAAAATCCTCCGTTGCGTATGCTTCAACTGTAGCAAACTTCTACTAAACAAGAATGACCCAAGGGTCCAGCTTATCTTAAAGTCTTCTTCAAGTTCTTTCAGGCTAAATCACCTTTCAGAACTATGTTCAGCCTCGCGCACTTGCAGAATTGACACTCAAAGTAATACAAAGATAGAGGGGTGTGGTTATCCACAGCCCAGCTACACCAAGGAAGGGCCTAACTTGATGATTCAGTTCTCACAGAAGCAACGTGAGATGCTTGAGGAGTCTGACGAGCAGTGTAACGACATTAAACGACCTTTAACCCCTGAAGAAGCTTTTAAGGTTTTAAGAGGAATTACACTTGAGGACATGAAGTGCCTCGGATTCGTCCCTGAACGATCGCAACCATGTTGGCTGATTCTCCAGGTGCTTCCCGTACCACCCCCAGCAGTTAGACCATACGTACAATACGGAAGCGATCGCAGTGAGGACGACCTAACACTCAAATTGTTGGACGTTTTAAAAACAAATAACTTGATTAAAAGACA
The DNA here is from genome assembly GCA_026724395.1 of Theileria sp. buffalo. NCBI lineage: Eukaryota > Apicomplexa > Aconoidasida > Piroplasmida > Theileriidae > Theileria > Theileria sp. buffalo. The sequence goes on along the minus strand of JAJHPJ010000004.1, from coordinate 144,863 downwards.
CGATAAAAGAGCCACAGCGCCACATATTATACAGGAGATGTGTCAACTTCTCCAGTTCCACATTACAACACTATTTGATAACGATATCCCAGGAATGCCAATAGCATCAACAAGGTCTAAAAAACCAATAAAATCAATCAGAGCACGTTTAAAGGGTAAGGAGGGAAGATTACGTGGGAATTTGATGGGTAAAAGGGTTGATTTTTCAGCACGTACAGTGATTACTGGTGACCCAAATATTCCAATTGATACGATTGGAGTGCCGAAAAGTATCGCAATGACTCTTACATTTTGTGAAACTGTAAATTCGCTAAACTATGAAAGTTTGAGGAAAAAGGTGGAAACTGGCCCCCATGATTGGCCAGGAGCAAAGTACATAATCAGAGATGATGGAACAAGATTTGACCTTCGTCATGTGAAGAAGAGTAGTGAACTGCAGCTAGAATATGGATATAAGGTAGAACGTCATATGCAGGACGGAGATTACATACTATTTAACCGTCAACCATCTCTCCATAAGATGAGTATTATGGGTCACAGGGCTAAGATTTTGCCCTATTCAACATTCAGACTTAACCTGAGTGTTACTACACCTTACAACGCAGATTTTGACGGAGATGAGATGAACCTACATCTGGTTCAGACACATGAAACGAGAGCTGAAGTCAAGCACCTGATGTTGGTCCCTAAGCAGATTGTATCCCCGCAAGGTAACAGACCAGTGATGGGTATTGTACAGGACTCACTGCTAGCTGTTTCCAAGTTCACAAAGAGAGACACGTTTTTGACTAGAGATGAGCTAATGTCTCTACTAATTTGGATCCCATACTGGGACGGAAAGTTGCCTCAGCCAGCAATTTTCTTCCCTAAAAACCTCTGGACAGGTAAGCAAGTGATTTCAGTGCTACTAACCTTTAACCAATCACAAGGAATAACAAACATAAACTTGATAAGGGATGGAACAATAAAGTTGGATAAGGATAACCTAAACTGTAGTATTAATGACTCGAGAGTGATAATAAGAAAAAATGAACATATAAGTGGAATAATTTGTAAGAAAACCGTAGGTTGTAGTTCAGGGTCTCTGATACATATTTTGTGGCATGAAGCTGGACCTGAGAAATGCCGTGACTTTCTAACAACACTCCAAAAGGTCGTTAATAATTGGTTCCTGCAAATAGGATTTACAGTATCCTGTAGTGACATTTGCTGTTCAGAGTCTACTTTGAACAAGGTGTCGAGGATCTTGGAAAAGAGTAAGAAGGAGGTTCAAAAATTAGTATTACAAGCACAAAAGGGGAAATTAAAGTGTCAGCCAGGAAAATCTTTGTTTGAATCATTTGAGGCTAGAGTGAATAAGGAGTTGAATGATGCACGTGAACAATCAGGAAGTATTGTAGCATCATCTCTAAACCTCTCAAACAACATACTCTCAATGGTAAATTCAGGTTCAAAGGGAAGTACAATTAACATATCTCAAATCATTGCATGTGTCGGACAGCAGAATGTGGAAGGAAAGAGAATTCCATTTGGATTTAGAGACCGCAGTCTTCCTCACTTCATAAAGCATGATTATGGACCAGAGAGTAGAGGATTCGTGTCAAATTCATACCTGAGTGGCCTAACTCCCCAGGAAATGTTCTTCCACGCTATGGGAGGAAGAGAAGGTATCATAGATACTGCCTGCAAGACTAGTGAAACGGGTTATGTACAAAGGAGATTAATAAAGGCAATGGAGGATGTTATGGTACAATATGACCGCACTGCAAGGAATGGAAACGGTGAAATTTTACAGTTTCTGTACGGAGAAGATGGAATGGGCGCCGAGTATATTGAGGACCAGTTCATAGACTTGATGAGATTGGACGATGAGGAGATACACAGAAGATTCAGCCACGATTTCAGGAGTGAGTCATACGGTCTTGGATGGATTAGTGAGGAGATAAGAAACGCTATTCTATCTGACTTTTCACAACAGGTGATTCTGGTAGAGGAATTTCAGAAACTCTTGGACCTAAAGAAGATGATTTGCGAGGAGATTTTCCCCGGGGGAGACTACTCCCAGCACTTGCCAATTAACATTAAACGGATTTTAGAGTACGCAACAACTCAGTTCCCAGCCTCATCAACCAGCAAGTTGAACCCAGTAGAGATAGCACAGCGTACTAATAAATTATTGGAAAGCCTAATTATAATTAATACAAGTGGGCCCAATGATATATTATCAGAAGAGGCTCAACAGAATGCTACGATACTAATTAAAGCGCATTTGAGGTGTCATTTGAATAGTAGGTACTTGATGGAGCAGGTACAAATCAGTAGTTTAGCTCTTGACTGGGTATATGGTGAGGTTGAACGTTGTTTTTTCAAGGCTATCGCAAACCCTGGAGAGTGTGTAGGTGCAATTGCAGCTCAGTCAATAGGTGAGCCAGCAACTCAAATGACATTAAACACGTTCCACTTCGCTGGTGTATCGAGTAAGAACGTTACTTTGGGTTTGCCACGTCTTAAGGAGTTGATTAATGTGGTAACAAACGTGAGAACGCCATCACTCACGATTTATCTAGACCCATCAATAAACAAGGATCAGGAAAGAGCTAAGGAGATGCAGACCCTTTTGGAATACACAAGTTTTGAGAAGATAGTGCTGGGTTATACTGTGGTGTACGACCCAGTAGTTGACAGGACAATAATAGAGGAAGACTACGAGTGGGTACGTGACTACTATGAGTTCCCAGACGAGGAGATGGGAACACTTGGGCAATTTGTGCTGAGAATAGTTCTTAATAGTAAAATAATGACAGATAAGAGGTTGACGATGAAGGAAGTTGGTGAGATAATATACTCAGAGTTTTCTAATGGAGAGATCGATGCTATATACACTGATGATAACAGTGAGCTTTTGGTGATGAGAATAAGGGTCAAGTACGGTGGTGAAGGTGACAACACAGGACCCTCTGACACGGAAGCTGACTTCCTCAACAAGTTCATGACTGATGTACTCTGTGGAATAAAACTTAGAGGAGTCAAGGGAATTACTAAAGTATACATGAGAGAGGAGAATTGTGTCCGTTACAATAGCACAGTTGGTAGTTTTGACCGCGTCTCACAGTGGGTGTTGGATACTGATGGCTGTAACCTTGAAAGTGTTCTCCCAATCACATGCGTAGATTACACTAAAACATTCAGCAATGACGTGAGTGAGATCTTCCACGTCTTTGGTATTGAGGCTGCAAGAAGAGCTCTACTGCGTGAAATCAGAGCAGTCATTTCATTTGACGGTGCATACGTCAACTACCGCCACCTCTCACTTCTCTGTGACATCATGACACAGAAAGGGTACCTTATGAGTATTACAAGGCATGGAATTAACAGAGCAGATAGAGGACCTTTAATAAAGTGTAGTTTTGAAGAGACACTTGAGACGCTTTTGACTGCGGCAGTTTTCGGTGAAGTTGACCACCTCAAAGGAGTTACAGAAAACGTTATTGTAGGACAACTCTCGCCTTATGGCACAGGAGCTTTCGATATAATGATAGATGAAGTTAAGCTCAGAGACGCTAACCAAACCAACGCAATCAACGTGGCAGATACTCTGGGACTCGTCTCGCCAGACTCATCACCACTCAGCCCCTCAACTCCAGCAACTAAGCAAACAATGTCACCAATGGCCTTTAGTCCAACTTACACATCACTTATGATGTCACCAGTAGGTGGGATTGGAATGGGTCCAAGTACTCCTGGACTTATGGTGGATACTTATGCCCTTGGTGGTAGTTTCAGTCCAACAAGCCCTACCAGTCCTATGAGTCCAACTAGTCCAATGAGCCCCACAAGTCCCATGAGCCCAACGAGCGCAATGTCACCAGTATATTCGCCAGCCTATTCACCAACAAGTCCAATGAGTCCTACTAGTCCAGCTAATGCACTAAGTCCAACCTCGCCGGTATACTCACCAGCTTACTCGCCGACAAGTCCAACTAGCGCTATGAGTCCAACATCACCAGTGTATTCACCCGCTTATTCCCCAACCAGTCCAAATCTAGGATATGCTCCCACTTCGCCCGTATACTCTCCTGCATACTCACCAACAAGTCCAAACTATGGATACTCCCCAACCAGTCCACTAAGTCCTACATCACCTGCTTACAGTCCAACGGACCCATTCTCACCGAACCCTTTCCAAGATATTGATTAAATATATAGTATGGATATGGATTATGGATAGTGAATTTTAAATTTAATTGGAGTATTTTTAAGTTTAATCTAGTGAATCTCATATTAATTTCACCATATTCACATTACTCTGTTAAGTTTTATATTAATTAATAATACCGGTATTAATTTAATAAATTTTACATTAATCAGATCTATATTAATTGTGTTTATTTTGTTATGATGTGGATGGTGTAGATAGATATAAATAAAAGATGAATCCATGCCACTTTTAATAAATGTAAAAAATTTTAAATTTAGTAAAAAATTTTAAAAAGGATTTTATATTAATTTTTAAACACGATTTTGTAAATTAATGTTATAAAACTTCGCATCAGTAGGACTGTTTATATCTTTGTGGATTAAATTCAAAATGTGTAGTTTATATTGTTTATAATTTTGTAAAATGAGAAGAGAATCTCCAAATATCAGTGAATTGAGGCCCATGGCCTCAGACCATCACGAAAGGGAGCCAAATGATCAGCAAAAGTCTGTTTCGCCTTCCAAAGAGTTCAAACATTTACTAGAAAATGGCCTAAAGGAGCCAAATGTACAAAGAGCACAAAATTCAAACTCAGGTCAGAACGATGTTTCTGTATCAATAGAAAATAAAATGCTCTGGCTGCCCTCAGGCAAGGGTTTAGGTCCCGACTACAAGAGTAGAGCATATCGCGTTTGTCAAAAGGATTTTTCACATAATTACTTTGTTTATTATATGTATACCCCCGTTTGGTCTGCCGTTCTTTCAATTTCACTCGGGATTTTGCTGGCTGTTTTGACTTTGATTTTGTTCTTTTTCTCAAGTTCAGTTAATGTCGAAGTGCCTTACACAGAACTTGACCAGGGACCTATCAAAGTTAACATAACCAAGGATTTTAAGCCTCCAATTTACATCTACTACAAAATTTCCGAGTTTTACGTCACTCATAAAAAAGTCGTTTATGACTCGGGACCTTCGTTAGCCGCTGAAAGCACTTGCCAAAGTTTGTTGTTCATTAAACTATTTTAGATATTTTAATTGTTATATGTAATTAGTATATTACACTATATACCATTATCATATTACCTATAATGAGCTTGTTATTAGATTATAAAACTTTCGCTGAGATATTGGACTTGCGATGTATCAATGGGAGGAACACTCTCAATGGCATTGACGAATGGTGTCAGAATTACAAGCAGAATCCACAATTTAACCTTCCGGCATATCCATGTGGGCCGTTGGCAGCCACTATGATGACGGACAACTTTGAGATTTGCCCGAACGAGGTACATAGAAACCCGGGTGGCACCTACGAAGGTGTTGATTTCAACGGTTGCATGGATATACAAATCCATGATTACCCCGATTTATGGCGTTTCGGACCTTTCAACGTATTTTTTATTTACTCATTTATATACTTAATATTAGTTATATTATTATATATACTAATACTAGTTATATACCATTGATACTGTTAATACGAATTAAACTAGAAATTGTGTTAGTAGTTGAGAGTAAATATTCTTTAGGTAAAGAGGAAGCAATATACTAAGGGATTTTGCTGGATAGATTTGAGTAATCCACTGTACCACTCGTGGCTTCAGCACCCTTACGCAAACACATTCCTTAAACCTTATGGAGTTATATACGACGAGGTGCCAGAGGGAGAGTACAAGATCCACCTGGTTAATAACCTGTGGCCTGACAAAGAATGGAAGGCAAGGAAATCAATCTACATAACCTGCATCAACTTCTTCGGAACAAAGTCGTTACCACTTGAAATTGCACTTCTATCAATCAGTAAGTTTTTTATTTTAAGATTTTTTTAGGTGGATTATACATTGTGACTGGGATTGTACTTTTAATATTATACTACACTGGTTTCAAAATTGAAAAATGTAAGATTTTATAGTAACTATAACATTTATAGCACCGTGGCGTGGACTGGTCAAGGTAACAGCAGGGATAGTAACTGAAAAGGAAGAAATAATTAGAAGGTCGAGCATAATGGAGGATGATTATGGGTCATTTGAACCTCCACCAAAATTAGGGAAATGCTTATGCCCCTTACATTAATATTTTAGAGTATTTAATTTATTTTACTAGTTATAAATAGATAATTATAAATATATTCTAAAATTTGAGGTTAATTAGTCTGTATCTCAATCGCATCAGAAAAAAGGTATAATCAAATGAAATCATATACTCTAGTCCGTTGTTTTCATCATTGAGATTGAGTTCAGACGTAGACATCAACAGCGTTACGTTGGTAACTTTAGATCGCCCGTCTACACTGTCATCATTTTAACTCAAATCATGAGATTAAAAAAATTAATCTGAAGAATCCCCCATCCACAACTGACTAATAAATGAGGCTCATTAAATCATAACCTGACTTTAAAATTTTAAAACGAAATTCAATAATTTAATATTAAAGAGATAAAATTGATTTTAATGGAAAAATAAGAATAGAATTAAAATTTTCAACACATTCAAGATCGACATTTACGGATTAATAAAATTTTAATTATTTCAAAAACCTCAAGATTCTACTCAAATATACAAAAATACTAACAATCTAAACTATTGTATACTTCTAGATAATGCATACTCCAATAATATACACATTACTCCTATCACTCTGTACAGTTCAGTTTAAATAAATAATACTAAATATATAATGATTTGCACCAATAATTTAAAATATAAACTCGTTTTAATTTGAAACTATCGTTAATTCGACCTGATAATAAAATTGTACTAATGATTTGCGTCTCTGTGGTGTATGTACCTGATCATTTCCATAAATGAGAAATTCATACAAATAATTTGTAAATAATTAAATTCTAAATAATTTCAGAACAAAATGACAGTTGGAATCCTAGGACACAGGACTACCGGAAAGGAAGTCAGAGCCGGAAATGGTATTTTCTAAAATAATTAACCTATTTAATTCCATAAAAAAATATATCGACTTTTATTAATTTGTATTTTTTCAGTGAATGCAGTTCAAGCAATAGCTAACATACTTAAGTCAAGTTTGGGCCCGAAAGGCCTTGATAAAATGCTAGTTGACGACCTCGGCGACGTCACAATAACAAATGATGGAGCAACAATGTTAAAGCAATTGGAAGTCCAGCACCCAGCAGCAAAACTACTCGTTGATTTATCAGAACTTCAAGACCAAGAAGTTATTTTTTACACAGTTATAGCAAAACTAATATTAATTCATTAAATTGATGAGTGTTAATAACTTTATAGGTTGGAGATGGCACTACATCGGTTGTTTTGATTGCGGCCGAGTTATTAAAACGCGCAAATGCCCTCGCAAACTCTGGAATTCATCCCACTTCAATCATCACTGGATACAAAATGGCCTTAAGAGTATTAGATTTACCATATTTTATTTATTTATTCCTACCATTCATTGTAATAACTTGTTTAGGAGAGCGTGAAATTCATTCGTGAACATATGAGTTTGAGCTTAGATTCAATGGGTACAGAGGTTTTGATGAACATCGCAAAGACCACACTTTCCTCTAAATTGGTCGGCTTCGACTCTGAGTACTTTGCTCAACTAGTTGTAAATGCCATAAAAACAGTCAAGACTTTGAGTGATGACGGAGACTACAAGTATCCAGTTGGAAGAATCAACGTGATTAAGGTTCACGGAAAAAGCGCAAAGGAGTCGTACGTAGTCAATGGCTACGCTGTTCTTATGGGTAGAGCCTCACAGGGCATGCCACTGTCCGTCAAAAACGCCAAGATTGCCTTCCTCGACTTTCCTCTAAAACAATACCGTCTTCACCTCGGCATTCAAGTCAACGTTACTGACCCTCAAGAACTCGAAAACATCAGACTCAAGTATTATTTATACTATTTATATAAACGTTATATAGTTTTAATTATTTTATATAGTTTTTAATGTTATTACTCTGTCATTTGGAATATAAACATATGTTTAGAGAAAAGGATATAACTAAGGAACGAGTAAAGAAGATACTTGACTCTGGTTGTAATGTAGTATTAAGTTCACAGGGAATTGATGATATGTCAATGAAATACTTCGTTGAAGCCGGAGTTATTGCAGCCAGAAGAGTCCCGAAAAAAGACCTTAAAAATATCTCAAAAATTACAAATGGTATTTTTTACAGTATTAACTGTTTTTATTCTTCTATAATGATTATTAGGTAAATTGCTTTTAACGTTATCAAATCTTGATGGCGAGGAGTCGTTTTCAAGTGATTATTTGGGAACCTGTGAAAGCGTAGAAGAAAAGAGAATTGGAGATTGGGATGCACTTTTTTTCAACACTTCCAATAACAGTAATATTGTAGATATATTATATAGTTATAAATTTATCTAATAACAGTGATATATATGTTTGTAGGTACTGAAAAAGGTGAAAGTAGTTGCACTTTAGTATTAAGAGGAGCTAACGAGTACTTTATAAATGAACTTGAAAGATCAGTACATGACGCTCTTTGTGCATTGAGTACTGCTTTGGAACAAAACTCACTAGTACCAGGAGGAGGATCAGTAGAAACTTCCCTTTCAATTCACCTACACAATTATTCAAAGTCAATGGTAATAAACATAAATTTAATGCCTATTAATAATATTTTAGAGTTCAAGAGAACAATTGGCAATTGATGAATTTGCAGATGCTCTACTTGTTATTCCCAAAACACTATCACTCAACGCAGCATTGGATGCAACAGAACATGTCTCATTACTTAAATCTTACCATGCAAAGTACCACTCGGATAAGGTATAACCATTAATAATCTAAAAAATCAAATATTTCACCTCTCATAAATACTTTAGGAAAAGCATAAGGAGTATAAATGGTACGGTTTATCCTTAAATAACGGTAAAGTTGGCAATAATCTTGAAATGGGAGTTTTGGAAGCCACCATGAGTAAGATAAAATCAATAAAATTTGCAACTGAGGCCGCCATAACAATCCTCAGGATTGACGACTTAATCACTCTTGAACCAGAAAAACAACCAATGGGTGAAGATGATTGAAATCTTTAATTTTAATATTATTCTCTACATATAATATTATCTTCTATTCGTTTTCATGTGATTTTATTTATTAATAAATGGAAATAATTTTAAGGTATAGAGTGATAGAATTAAATCACACACCCCATCAGTAATAAGGATTCCATCTTAAATAGTCAATCACACTACACAATTATAGCAAAAAACATAATAATTCAACTAATCAATGTCAATTTTAGATGGAATCCAGTGATTTTTTGGAATCTACCCATCCTTACGAGGAAGAACGAAGGTGGCCATTTTTTAACTTTTCATCGCAACGATTTGTATTCTTCTCGATTTTATGCGTCCTCTTCAAATCTGAGGCAATTTTTACATTTTTCGTATGTTGGTTAAGAGGCCTTGGCTTAACCACAGGAACTTTGAGGGTTCCAACATATAACACACTATCCCACCTCTGGCTTCTAAAACCCATTTTCTGTTTTATCATAGATTTATCAAATGTTTCAATATCGCAGACCAATGATGGTACTGATTTCAGCGAAAAGGTTTCAAAGGTCCAAAATAACAGGCGACCTAACTTTTTATTCTTCACAATTTCAAACTACAGAGTCGTGATTCTAATACTCTCAGAGTATACAATGGCACTATGTTCAGTACTATTGTATATCCTCTACAAATTAAACTATTTAAACACCTATTGTACACATATCTTGGCTTATACCCTCACACTAAGCCTTGTATGTGCAAGTGCATACGGTGAAGGGTTATTCTCAAGATACATAAGAGGAAAAGGAGAAAACACATATCTCAAATCAGTGGCTGAAAGACTTTCTTTATCCTCTTTCTATGGATACACCACCTTCCTATTCTTAATGTTCCCAGTACTGTTTCCCGATAACAAGTTAGGGGCATTGCTACAGTTAAATTCACTGTTTCCCTTATTTTTAGTATTTAACGCAGTTTTTGTATCATGGCTTATTAGCAGACCAGTAGTATCATCACATGTTCCAAACAGTAATGCTTTATCACCAACCGCTTCTCAGCTTGAAATTTCAAAGGATGATTCAGAGAATTTCTCATTTCAAGTCCTTTTATCACTCTTCTTTCTTTTAGTAGTGTCATTTAGGCTAAAAAATGATTTCTACAACAGATATAAATTTTCACACGCCGATCAGTACATTTATATACTCTTCACGCAGTATGTTATATGCATTATCCGATACCATAATTACTTACTATTTATGAAATTAATAATTAATTTAGGTTATTCAAGCTCATCACATCGCTGTTTACATTTTATTTCATGAGTACCAGGACTTTGTTGAACCTTTCAATGGGAATTTTCGGTACTTGCTTACTACTTTTGTACCCTCTAAAGTCTTATACACTGAGATTTTTCGACAAAGTAGTAAGACTAGGTACCCTTAGAATCGTACTCCTAGGGTCCTTTTTGTCCTTTATACAGCAGATTCTCATGACATACGGACTTGTAATCTCACTCTTTATTACCCACCCGGGATATGAAGCCACTACCATGTGCATTCCGTCGTTTTCAGCACACCTAACACACCTCTGCTTCAGGCAAAGAGTTATAGATTACTTGGAAATGTCCAAAAAACAAATTTGGGTTTGTGATATTCTGGGAATCTTCTTCTTTTCCTACTGCTTCTCAGTTCTTTTCAACAAGGACCACCCGAATTTTCTTGAAAAGTGGAAGAAATCTCTCAAAATTCTAGGAGACGAAAGTCAAAACAGTAAGTTTAATAATAGAGATTATAACTAATTTTAGAAGATAACAAAAGGAGTCACTTCAATTTACCGGAATCTCTGCATAATACACAGGAATCCAAATCGCCCTGGGAACAACAAAATGACCTCTCATGTGACTCAGGAGCTCTCTAAATTTTAATCTTAGTATTTATACATAATATTTGCATTTACAATGTACCTGGAACTCAACCTCGAAAAACACATGAGTGTATAAAATAAATGTGCATTCAGCCTAAATAGGCTAGACTAAAAACACGAAAGAATAAGATTCATAAATAAAATAATTTTATCTAAAATAAAACGTAAAAAATAAAAAATTTTACTAAATAAAAATTTTATGAATTATCGGAATATGAGTGAGCCGAAAATGGCCAAAAAAATAAGAATAAATATAAAAATTGGTTCTATAAATAGAGTTTGAAAAATTCTATTGAATTCTAGTAAAATTTTCAAAATGAAACAAGAGAATAAAATCTTAATTCAATTTTGATGAAACGGAACCCCCACATGTGAAGACAATAATAAAACAGAGATTATATCAAGGATAAAATGGCGATTTCCAGGTTATTCATCTTAAATACAATTTCACTAATCCTAATTAAAGGATGCTTGAATATTAATGAAGAATTCCCCAGGAATCCCGTGGATTCCACCAATAAATCAAGCTACTACAAATCAGTTGATATTTCGAATAGAGAATCACTTGAAGCAGTTAACTTAGTCCAATCTGAGATAAATGATGTTGATACCATTCTAATATTCCCTAAGAAGGGTTATAAAATTGGTAAATTATTAATTTATAATGAGGTTATCTGGGCCGGTAAAACTGGCCAGCATTTATTGTTCGCAACAGTCTCAAGTAACCCCAACTCCAAGTTATTACTCATTAATATAACTGTGAATGGGACTAGACAACTTAGTAATGTGATGATTTTGGGTAAGAACGGAAAATATGAACAAATTCCAACCTTCCAATTCATGGATCACCTTGCTGAGTTGAGAATAAACTCAGAATCTAAAGAGTTCGTTCTTAACCTTGATTCTAAACACATTCCTGAGGCTGTAGACCATACAATCAGAATTGGCTCTATTCTTGCAGCCCTTTTCATCCCTCACAGGGGGTACAAAGCCACCAAAATAATTCTTGGCGGTCAAACTGTATTTGACTCCAAAGGTTCAAACTTACACGTCCCAATTGCCATGGGATACGAGCATAAAAGAAATTCATACTTGAATTTCATAGCAGTAGATGGGAACAATAACTTTGGTTACATTTACCAATACAATGTTTCAGATAACCAAATTAAATTCATAACAAAATCAGACATTAAATTCATTCACCAAGTTTTCACTTTCCACGTTGATGACTTCATTAACCGTCGTGTTTCATTCGACCCAATAAAAGCAAGTGGACCTAGTATGGACATTGAGGATTGTCATTTGGCAAGATTGACATTTGACATTCATAATATCAACAATGACCTTTTCAACGTCCAAAAGCTAAGTGTTCTCAACTTGGTAACATTTAAGTATACTCCTATCAAAGGCTTGATTATCTCTGTTGTTTTCGATACTAAACCCATCTGGCATTCAAACAGCCGTGAACTTTCCTGCAAAGAAGTTATGATGCACTATTCTAATAATGTTCAACACAGTGTTGAGCTTAAAATTCTTCTATCTACCGGTTCAATAGATACTAGAATTATTCCTTACAAGTCTATACCCATGGACGACACAAGTGTGATCACTGATAAACCTTTGGAATTTAAAGTTCCAGTTCTGAAAACTCCAACACCTAAGAAACTTCGTAGATCCAAGAGTCTACCCGACATCAAGATCAAGGAAGTTGGAAATAAGCCAGATAAAGAGGAAGGAACACCTCCAAATACTCCAACATGTTCTAAAGAGGACCTTTCAACTCCCCCTAATAGTCCTGCCAGAAACACTGAAGAGGACGTTGGAACACCACCAAATAGTCCAGCTAGAACTCCTCCACCAAGTCCTATCAGGAGTCCATCCAATAGCCTTACCTCTGAGGACCAAGTACCTTTTATAAACAAATTAGACGATGAAGAGAGCCGTCTCTATGTTCTTGACAGTAATGACAATCCCATCACAGACGATTACTATGATGATGATGACGATGATTATTTGGATGACCTATTCGATGATGAGGAATTGGAAGGCGAATACATAGTTTCCGACCTTCATGACTCAGATTCCATTTCACATCACATACACCCTGAAGAGTTCCCCGAAGTTGAGGAGGAACACGCCATAATTCCTAAAGATGATAGTGCACACGATGAGGTTGACATATCATCAAGAGAATCAATGGAAAAAATGTACATTATCGATGGAACAAAGTATGTTCCTTTCATATTCCTATTGGCCTATCAAGACAGACCAATTAGGCTAGTCAGTGACGGCCAAGATATAATCTGGGAGGCTGAAAGCAGCAATCAATTGTTACGTTATGCCACCATTTACTTGTACAAGAACAACCCAGCTGCATTGGCCCTTTTAATCATTGACAAGCCCACATTTAGGCAAAGATACTATGTTAAGGAGGACGGAAATTGGCACGAGGTTGATATTTACCAATATAATGCAAAGACTCCATACGAATTCAAAGGTAAAAAAGATTCTAACAAAGGAGATAAGACCATTACTAAGGAAACTCCTAAGGTTGTGAAGTCAGTGTTACACGTTTCTCCAATGTTCCCAGTTGTTCTCGGAAGCATTTTTGTATTTGTATCCGTTTCGTCAATTTTGTTTATTCTCTTCTTTTGTTAATTTCATCAACACCAAAACTACTCATTCGTAGTTTTATCCAGTCATTTATAAAACTCAACACGACCCTGTAACATAAACACTTGTTCATTTCATTTTAAATTTAATTTTTTAAAAATTTACATACTCAACAAAATTTAACTTACTTAATAGTTGGTATTATATACATAAAAAATATATGTTAAAGTGAGTGACACTATAATTTTATATGGTGGTTACACATCTGGTGGGCGTTGAGTTATGGAATCTAGCTTGGAGTTCAGAGTAGAGGAGCTTCTACAAAGGACTGAAATATATTCTGTTAAAAAGGATGATTACACTGTAGAAAAATGGCCTTCTTCCAAATGTCGCAAATTTTCAGAGGAATCCAATAAAATTATTATCAAAGTCACATTTCCTGAATTCGAAGATCAACAAAAAGATGTTAAACACTTACACACTTATTCTAAAATTTATTTCTATATAAATATTGTTAACATATGTTTATATAGGTATCTCCCGGCACCTATGAAGGTGGGTATACAATCTGGGAAAGTACATGGATTCTTTTGGTATTTCTAGAAAATCTTAAGGAATTAAATTCATTATCAGTATTAGAATTGGGTAATACTGTATTATATTTACCAAATTATAAACTTTTGTATATTATTAAATAATATATAAATAACTAGTTAATGAGGGATTAGGATCAGGTATTGGAGTTTGTGGAACATTTTTAGGGTTGAAAGGTCATAAAGTTACATTTCAAGATTTAAATTTAAATGTTATTGAGAAGGGTTTGATTCCTAACATCGCCATTCATGAATCCACGGTGTATAATATGGATAAAAATGACACAGTCAGAGTTAATTTAAAAGTAATATATGAAGATAATGATAAGAATTTGGTACACATTTCCACTGATTTTCATGAAGATAAATCAAATAATAGTTATGAACTTGTAGCGGGAGATTGGAACAATTTAATAAAAGATAAAACAATTTTAGAAAATCTTAAAAATAAATTTGATTTAATAATCACATCAGAGTGCATTTATCGAACTGAAAATTATGAGCCGATAGTTAAAATGGTGTTGAGTTTTATGAAGGAAAGTGGTAGAGCGTTTGTGGCAACTAAAAGGTTCTATTTTGGTTTATCTGGAGGAACGTTCCAATTCTTACAATACATAAAAGAATCAAATTTCTATAACACCTACAAACTGTGTGGAAAAATTATTAAATCAGTGGAACCAAAAAATAGTTCTAATGTAATTGATATATTAGAAATAACAAAAATCCCAAATGTAAATATTTCAAAGGTGGAATCTAATTAAATTTATGTGTGTTGTCGATTATTTAATAACGTTGTAAAAAAGAGGGTGGAATAAAAGTATAGAGATATTCCAGACACATTTTGAAAAAACTGTAAATACAATCTAATATAAAAATTTTAAAATGTATTAAAACAAATTTATTCATTATTTTAACTAGTTGATCCGTGTATAGGGTGATTTAATTAAATAAATCATTAAAGAATTTATTAAACTAATAATTTAATCAAAAATCTACTGGAAGATGTAAAAATATGTAGTAAATAAAAATACTGAAGAAAATGTGTTAATAATGGCTGAGCTGTTAATGTAAGAATACCCACAATGAATGGGCATGTTGGGGAATATAACTAATTTTTTAATAATTTCTGTTTATGTGTTAAAAATTATTATTCTATTAATTCTTCCTGTTTTTCCTATATTATAACTTTTACACCCCAGTATATCTAGCTCTAATTTTTCACCCTGATTTGTTAATTTGGCACTTTACGCTTACTTCTTTCACACTTTTAATGCTATTTAGCTTCAAATCTATTATTTTGTTACCGGATTTTACCGGCTAGATTTATGGTTACAAAACTACTTAGTTTATTTTCGAACATAGTACATCACATTAGTGCGAATGTGCGTAGTTTGGGGTATGCGCCATTTTCACGGTTTTTTCTTTATTTTGGTTAGAAATAAAAATGACTGAAAAAAGTCACCGACAATCTCGCAAAAAGGGCTCCGAATGGACATCGCATCAACCCAGCAAGCCCACAGGCGTATCTTCCCAACCTAGCGATTCTTTTAACTTCACAGATATGTTTAAATCACTCCAAGCATCACAAGACGTTAAAAACGCTCAAGTTTTCGAAGATCAGAAGCTTATGTCTGAAATTGGGAAAATATTCTTCACCAGCATGATGCAGTTCAGTAGTATAATGAATTCACGGAGTTCATCCAAGGCAAATATTGCAGATAATAACTTAAAAAATAAAGGCAAAGTTGTAGGCCAAAATATTAATGCAGATCTTAACGGTTCTGGTACCCTAAATAATAACACTGGCGATACAGTAGATAAGGATGTCGGTTTAACGAGTCAATATCGCAAAAGTAAGAATAAGAAGAGTAAAGTAAAGCAACAAGGAACATCAATTTCAGGTACCACTAGTTCGACTTCTCACGATACAGTTAATAGAGATAATACAGTTGATAGTTCCAAGATCAAAAGTGAAAGTATAGACTCGCAACTTACTCAAAAGTGTGTAAATAGAGGAAAAGGCAGTGCGTCAATAAGTACTTCCAAATATAAACCGAAGCAAAATGAAATAAATAAACAGAAACAGAACTATGAAATAAACAAATTGAAGGAAAGTGATTTAAATAAATTGGTTGAAGATGATCTGAAAGAAGGTGATTATACAATATCAACACAACGGGACCAGACAGAAGTAAATTTGTCAGATTTCCAAGACCCAACGCCTAGCAATGAAGACGAAGAAAAACAAAAATTAAACTTGAACATTTATCGGTTTATAAATAATTGTGTTTCAGTGAACAGTTTTTCAACCACTGATACTGTATTGTCAAACGCTACGGTAGAGGATAATATATATAATCTTCCGACATTAAACTCTATCACCAATGATGCCACAAACTACTCAACAAGTACCGATGTGGATCTGCTGAATAACACTGCAACAGAAGATGTGTTGTTGATGCGTTGTTTTGGAGGTGATTTGGACAGCGTTATGAAGCTGAAGGACTGCGATTTGGAGTTTGTGGATCAAGTGGGTAGGAGTGCAATACATTACGCAGCCAGTAGTGGCAACCTTGACCTTGTAAAGTATTTGGTGTCAAACGGAGTGTATATTGACAAGAAGGACGTAAAGGGGTGGACTCCCTTATTCATAGCCGTGGTTAAGAATCACGTGGAAATTGTGGACCTGTTACTGAACTACGGAGCTGATTTATCACTAACTCTGAGGCACCGATGCGCACCAACAAGGCTAACAGACGCCCACAGCCATGCAATTCACTTTGCAGCTATAAAGAGCAATCGTGAGATCACTCAGTTATTACTGAAGAAGGGAGTTGATATTAACCAGAAGGACTCTCAAGGCATAACACCCTTGAGTTATGCATGTTATCGAGCAAATCAAGAATATGTATCATTTTTGCTGGAACAAGACGCAAATCCGACAATTCAAGACATCAACGGAAGGACTAGTTTTCATTCAATAGCGTTAGGAGGAAGTCTTGAATTGGCTAAGTTTCTGCATCAGAAGTTTGGAATACATGATACACAAGATAGATGGTCTTTAACACCTTCAAAATTGGCCGAAATAAGAGGCTTTAAAGAGTTATCAGAATTTTTAAAGAAGGCTGGTAATGAAACTGCTAGATTCCTGGGCCTACCGCAAACTGCAAATTCTGATCCGGACGACTCTGAAGATTCAATGTACCAACTCCTTTCATCTACAATTGCTAGTGCTCTAAATGAACCAAACTCTGACCAGATTTATCGGTGCTTATTGCGTTTAGGACCAGATGTGGTTAAAACTCTATTTGAATTGACGCTAAAGGTTGAGAAGAGCGGAGGAGTAACGACATCAGATGGGAAAAGACCCAAAACACCGGGAGGCGTTTTCTTCACACTATTGAAGCAAATGCACTTGAATAACTATATTACTAAGGAAGATTATGACTATATCAGAGCGGCTGAAAAAGAACGACTAAAATCTGTTAATCACATCAACAATGTGAATGCTAATAACAAGAATTACAAGGGCAAAAATGTTAGTCTGAATAATACTCTCAACAAGGTTAATAACAACAACACTTTTAACAGAGTTAATAGTAACAGAGCTGGTAATAACAAAGCCAACAACAGACTTAAGAATAGGGATAAAAAATTGTGACTGGATAGTTACACATTTTGAAAATTGTCATAAATTTAATATAATATAATCTGATAAATTTTATTTTATATTTTAAAATTATATAATATGTTAATATACTTTAGATCTTGAGATTATGAATTCGTGAAGCACCACACGGAGGGAACTTTTTTCCATAAATTTACATTTATATATTTTAATGATCTTAATTATAGATAAAAAGGCCATAAATAAATGATTGGAACCAAGATGGCTATTTGTACTCTGTTTTTAATATATATCTACACAACGCTGTTTATTACAACCGCACAAACACTCACAAAATCAGAATATGAACAAAAATACAATACTAAACTGGAAAAATTAAGCTCAGATGAAGTGATTTACGAGCCTCTAAAAAAATTCGCCTATGGAAGCTGCCAAAGAACATACCCACAACTCAAGGATATATACGATACCATACTCAAATACGATCCTGATATTTTCTTCTTTACAGGAGATAATTTTTACACAGGTAACCTTACAAACATTTACACATTTTATGTATTTTTGTGTAGATATGAACTGTTGCGATGAGCAGTGTATAGAAAGAGGGTACTCGAAGATGGTAAACTTTCCACCTTTTCAAGAATTTAAGAAGAAAATCAGGAAATTCGATGGAGTTTATGATGATCACGATTATGGTATTATTTACTTTATACTCTAACTATTTGTTATGTGTAACTATTAACTATGGTTAAACTATTTATACATACGGATATAAACATTCTAATGATTCAAATAGGAATAAATGATGGAGATTCAACATTTAAGTTTAAAGATTTTGCACAGAAGCTAACTTTGGATTTTTTCGAAAAGCCTGAAGATAATTATAGGAGGAAGAGGAAAGGAGTGTACTTTAGCATGTCATATATTGATCCGGAAAATCCAAATAATCATGTTAAGATTATCGGTCTAGACCTTCGATACCACAGAGGATGTATGTATAATTGTATTTGCCAACTATGTGGTTTAACCTTCGTACAATCGAGATTTATTATGATGCTTAGACTTTTTAACTATATGTTCGGGTAATTGAAATTGTTAAATTATTTAAGTTAATTTTCTAGTTATCTATGACATTCTTTAATATTAAATAATTGTTAATATGAACGTTATTTAATATTATGTTAGAATCGGCTGTAAACATGACGCTGACGCGCTGGGAGAAGAGCAATGGAAGTGGTTTGAATCGCAACTTGTTGACTCTGAGGCTAAAGCCCACATCATAGTATCATCATTTCAAGTCTTTACATACCGCCCAATGGGTGAAAGCTGGGGACATTTTCCAAACTCCAAAAAGAGATTACTAGATTTACTTGAAGCGACAAAGGCAAACAAACCCATTTTCATATCTGGAGATGTTCATTTTGCTGAACTCTTCGAGAAACATGTATTACAATATTGTTATAGTTATATATTTTTACAGCCTAAAAAAGTATAATAAACCATAGTAATATTCAGTCTGGTAAATAATTTTTAGGGACTTGTTGAATTCACATCTAGCAGTTTAACGCATAGCGTTTTACCATACAACATCTATGCCAATATTCTAGTATACCCCTTTTATCTCAGGGTCAAAAACTACACTTACAGATACAACAATTTCGGAGCGATCGACTTCAATTATAATCAACAAGATGGTAAGTCAAGTTACAATTAATTATATAATTCCAAGTAAATGTGTAATAATATACGAATATTATAATAATAGTAATGGAACAGTAATAATGATATAGATATAATGGAATGGGATGGATATATATATAATGTAGAAGGCGAAAAATGCCTTACTTATCGCAGTAGAAATGAGAACTTGTATGATTATGTTAACGAACCAGATTCCGTGTTCGTAAACCACCAACTCATAAAGTGTTTAAGCAAAATGGAACTTTGTGTCCGAATTTTGTTATACTCACCATTATTCTTGATGCCACTGTTACCTTTCTATTTCCTGTTCAAAATGTTCCTCCGATTCAAAAAAGTTAAAGGGAAATAATCGCACTTAACTGTTTTGTATAGCACCGTAATTTTATGTTATTACAGTAATTTCATGCGCAATTGTATAATTGGTGTATGTGTATATTGGAATATTGTGTTGTGTAAACAACTATATAAATTTAACCTTCCGTCAAATAAATTTGCCAATTTTCTGTATTCTTTATTGTTTTAGTTTTTCGATTCTAACCCACCCATGTTTTGCCGAAATTTTAATTTATAACACTATTGTATGGATATCTTGTATGTTTCAGAAAGAATGACCATGGAGTTTGAAAACATGACACTTCCTGAATTAAAAGCCGCACTGGCTAAAAATAACCTCGAAACTACCGGGAAAAGAGTATAATACGATAAATAAGCATAATTAAATAAATACCACAAGTGTATATATTGGTGTAGGCGGAACTAGTATCAAGACTTTCAAATTATTTTAAGAAAAATCCACCGGAAAATCAAACCGGAAACTCTAAAAATTTAAAATCGAAAGCTGGAACTAAATCTTCATCTACCAGCTCTGCAAATTCTTCTACAAACTCTGTTAATGGTGTTAAAACTGCAAATACAATGGAATCCACTACAAAAACTGATAATAAAGAAGCAACATCAGTGTCTAAATCGTCAAGTTTATCTGAAGGTTAGTAAATTTATAGAAAATAACATTTATTTTTACAGGAAAAGATTTAACAAAGATGACAATGGAGGAACGGCTTTTACTAAGGGCAAAGAGATTTAACTTGGAGCCAAAAGTAACCTCCGGTATAAAGCCAGTGAAACTAGTCCTAAAAGAGGATCCAGAAGTCCTTAAAAAAAGAAGTGAAAGGTTTGTTTAACAATGATTATTTCAAATTTACAGGTTCGGGATTCCTCTAGTCACTAAGAACAGCAACAATAAGGTACTATACTATACACAGTGTAATATAATTGGTTATAATTTCAAGTGTAACAATAACAACTAATATATACAGTAGTAATAGTGGTTTATAATTGATTTAGACCAATTTTGTGGTTGATGAAGAAGAATTAGCCAAAAGAAAGAAACGATTGGAAAGATTCTCCACTTAAATTACAATGGCAATGATGACATTCATGCTCTTGACTTATCACATGATGCCATTTGTACTGTCTGAGCCAACTGTTAATAAATAATCCTAGACTGAATAATATACAATATACTAGTATTACAATATTAAGCGTAAAGAGAGGATGGTTTAGTAACAACTTTAAGTTTATCATTTAGAGTATGTTCAAACTGTTCATGAAGAGGCTGCTCAACCCAGTCATCCTCGTCAGGGTTCCCAGAAGTGTTCCTGTTTACATTTACATTCATATCACCAGACTTGCACGAACTGAACATTATAGTAGCGGCGTTCTCTTTAGTGATCCAAAAACCAACTTGTTGACACTTATCAATGGAACAGCTGGGCAAATTCGTCTTCACCCAAACCTTAACATTTTGGCAGTTTGTAAGTTCCATTCCAGAAATTAAGGAATTCACAAAAATTTCAACATTCTTACAAGCAATTAAAGATAAAGAGACCATCTTTTCAGGCATTTTAACCTTCACATTGTTACTCTCACATATAGTACAGCTCTGATTCTTTGCAACATTTGTCAAATCAACTTCTTCATTGTTGTATCCACACACATTCCAGACCTCACCTTTCACCTCAAACGTTCCTAAAATTTAATATCAGACTATATGTGATAGTATATATAGCAGAACTTAGAACAATGTATTTAAGAATGTGAAAATTGTACACATTCGGGAGAAAAACTATGAGAAAAGAAAAAAATAAATTTAATATAATTTTACAATTTTTAAAATAAAAAAAAGGAAACCAATAAAAGAAAGTAGTTTTAAATCTAAAAACTTACTAGGAGCCATGATATAAAACCTGGATCAGAATATAAAATTATAGATTCAAACTAATAAAAGACAAAATTTATAAAAATTGGGAATTCAATTTAATTTATACACAAATTAATAAGGTACTGAAAATTTTACGAGTGAATTCCCACAACAGCCATCATACCAAGATTTTTAAGTAAAATAAATTATATAAATATGTTTCGGAAGAAAGAACTATATTATAGAGAATTTTAGGCCATTTTTGACCTAAAACCTTAAATCCATTACTAATAAAATTTGAAAATTAAAGACTACTGTAAGGTAATAATTTTCTCAATATTTTACACCGAAAAGTCTAGTTTAAATAGTGTGATTGTTTCCTGAATAATGTAGGTAAACTTTGATTAGGCGCTCATAAGTGGAGTTTCTTCACTTTGTGTTTGATTTTGGTTTTTTCTGAAGACGCCGTTGAACTTGTCAACAAAGACCTTGTTCATATTCTCAAACTTGTTAGAAACGTCCGTTTTGAACTTCACGAAACGGTCGTAGAAGAAGAACTTGACGACCAAAGCGATAACTAATAATACAACTACAACTACAAGCCAAACTTTGTAAGCCCAAAGAGTTGACATCAGCTTTTCAACTACAAGATTATATTTTTAGGGATAATTAGAGATAATACAGTTCTATTTTACTAATAAATAACTGTATAAAGTTAGTAAAAAATACATCTTGACTCTTCTAGAAGTTCTGTAACTTCGGTATCACCTTCATCATTATCGCTTTTGAGTACGAACGCCTTTACACTCGGCTTCTTGCCCTCATCCACAAGGTCCAAATCTGTCTGATCCTCATCATTCATTAATAACAGAGTTTCATCTTGTAGGAAATTCATAGGATCAGGCTCAAAATTGTGTAATTGTATCAGGCTTCCAAATGTGGTCGGGGTTGCTATGGCTTTACCATAATATGCTCCAGTTTGTAAAAATGACCCTCCTTGATCTTGCCAGGCATCGTCCCAATCCGTTCCATCTTCAGATTGATCCCAAGATTGCTCGGTAGATTGTTCCGTAGATTCGTCTTCTAGGAATGAGTTATCAAAATCTTCAGAATCATCATCCTGAAGGAAAGACTCATCCTGATCGTTCCATGCTTCAGAGTCTAAATCGTCCTCTTCTAGAAATGATTCATCATCCCAATTACTCTGTAGCACAGAACTGTTATCAGAGGAATGCTCTAGGAAACTGGACTTAAAATAGTCCAAATCGTCATCATCATCAAGATCCATGCTCTGCTCCATCTGTAGTAATGAGAGCAGGTTAGGATCATAGTTCAGGGAGTCCATTCCATCGTTTAAACTCCCATAAAGAGCTCCAACAAACTTTGTTGAATTTAATAAAAATCCAAACAAAGTTAAAAGGTTAATTATTGCAACTCTCATTCTATTCTTTCTATTTTATCAATTATAATATATTATGGAATATTTAATTAACATAAAGTAAAATTTACTTAATTATTCAGAATAATTAAGTGTAAAATGGAATAAACAAGAGATAAATATATGAAACAAGGGATTTTAGCCTATTTTGAACACCACGAATGTCTAGGGTATAGAGGTGCACATGATATTATAGAATTATAGCCTTTTAACATCGTAAACAGAGCTGGAATCCAGATCAAAAATTTTAATATAATTTAAAAAATCAACTAAAATTAAAATGTGTAAAATAATTAAAATTAAATTACGATTCTCTTTTGAAACCAGGAATTTTGTCTAAAAATACATTTTAAAGAATTGTAACTTGATTTTTATTTTTATTTACAAAGTTTTTTTAATTTCTCAAATGTATTAAATTACACCTGGCTATAATAAATTATATTATGATATCCATAGTGGATTATAATTCCCACTCCCTCATACCCATCTGTGTAATTGTATAGTTATAATTTCCTATATGTACAATATTTTAATTTTTTAATATTTATTCAATATTATTTATTGTTTTTCTTCAAATTCTACACTCTTTTATTCTATAAATTTATGGAATTAATAAATTTGTGTTAATGTATAATAAAAATTATCTTCTAAGACTACGTAGAGCTTTTGCTGTTTCTAGTAAAAAATCTTCCAAGTCCAAAAAACCTGATTCCACTGAGAAAATACTTGAACAACTACAAAAATATGATACTCCACTCACTTCAACGTTATTTCCTACACATATAATCATTTTTATAATAAACTAGTTCATAAAAATCGTATTAATGTTTTTTTTAGAATTGTTAGTAGTGATTCGGGTCAATCTGATTGGAAACCATCAAAAAATGAACCAAAACCTGGTTTTGTAATTCCTACCAGATTTAGAATTGGTCTTAACCAAAAGATTTCTCAACAGGATATGTAATTTTTTACACAATTTTATTCAT
The DNA here is from genome assembly GCA_026724395.1 of Theileria sp. buffalo. Lineage (NCBI taxonomy): Eukaryota > Apicomplexa > Aconoidasida > Piroplasmida > Theileriidae > Theileria > Theileria sp. buffalo. The sequence continues at coordinate 120,585 of JAJHPJ010000004.1, read as the reverse complement.
TTTTACTAAATTATTTTGATAAAACATCACTAATATAATAGTATAGCCCTTTTACTAACTAATTTTTATGTAATTATATATATATTGTTGTAGGAATATACAGTACAGTAGAGATACTGATTGGAACTATACGTATACAGATTTCAGTGGCTTAAGATATCCTACTCTGGATACTTCAAGAAATAGAAACTACTGGAAGGTATTTATAGAACGTAAAATAATGTTTAGGATTCTGGTTTAAACAGATTAATTCCACGAGTATTCCCGATAAAACTCCCTACTCATAGGTTTAAACATATAAAATAACGTATTTTTAGGAAAGTCGAACCATTAATGAGAGAATATATATATTTCCTACACACACTTGACCCTGGTAGATTTAGAATTGAAAGAATCGCAGAGCGTTACGGGTATTATGTATATGTGTGTAATGAAGTTGAAAATTTTTTAGTTTCAGAGCCGTTACTATATCTAAGATAATAAAGGAATTCAGTTTACTGTACTATATTAAGAGAAATAAGTACTTTTTACAATATTAATTCCACAATAGACTTTGTAATATTGAAGACAAGAGGATTGATTTGGCGGAACAAAGACTACAAATTAAAGAAGCTTCATACAGAGATAATGTTGGATATATACACACATCCAATGAACAAGAAGATCATGAACTAGAATACAAAGGTATTAAAAATTATACTATAAAAACATATACTATTAAGAATATTATAAAAATATCTAGTAAAATAAATTTATCTATTGTTCAGGAGACAAGGATACAGTTGATTGGTTATATAGACAGTCTGTAATTGCAGAATCAATGTCATCATTTCCATATCCATCAACCAGGTAATCAACGCAAAATTTAATATAGATTAACGTAGAAAACCATTTCCTAAAAGAGTCGAAGTTGACTTAACTGTAAAAAATGAAAAACATGTCAAAGTTATCAACTGGATTGATCCAACTGATAAAGTTGTCTTCTAATCTACTAATTTACAGCTATTTTATCTGTTATATATTTAAAAAACAAGTATATAAATATTATTTTAATTAAAATCATCATCAAGATTATCGTCAGACCAGATTGGTGAGTTGGATTCAGATTCACTCTCAGTAATTTGAGGTGAATCAGTCATTTTCCTTTTAAAATTATTCACAGTACAACTTGTCTCATTCTACACCAATTGTTATTTACACACTATTAATAAAATAATTATCAAGAATACACTATTAATATACATAGATAATACCTTATATTGAAGTTTGAGTAGATGTACTTCACTGTGATCTGACAATTTATTTGGATATAAAATGTCCAACAATTTAAATCTGTTTAAAAATTCCTTAGACCCATTCAAATACTCTTTAATTACATTTTCCTTATTTAACAGCTCACTCAGTTCATTATTCAACAATAAATTATTAAAATCATACAGTTTTCTATTTCATCATTAATTACATAGTATTAGCTGTATGAATGTGTTGAAGTATATTTTTAAATAATTTAACTATACAAATATTATATAATATATATAATTATCTAATCTAGTTGGAAAATACTTTGCGATTGTTGTGAAATGAAACGGTTTAATAATTTGGAGTAAAGTTTGATGAGTTTTATGATGTAGAGCTAAAGCGTCCCAGAGGCATTGGAAAAAGTGTCTGCAAATGGAGTTGTCCTTATCATTGTAGTTTTTACAAATTACGAAAACCTCCTGAGACCAGTTAACAACTGATTCAGGTCTGTATAGAATAACTTCATCAAAAACAGTTGACAAACAACATAAAAGCCCTGTTGTGAATCTGGTAAATAAGCCAAAGATCCTCAACACCAAATCGCCATTATCATTTAAACAATTCAATGCCTAAAATAAACTATGAAACGTGGATGAGATGGTTGTTATTGGAAAAATATAACTTATGGAAGTGAACCTGAATTAATTGAGCTACTAAAATGTATTTGGTATTTAATTCCTTGTACAACAGTTCCCTGTAATTTAAATTGTTGTAAGGGTCACAGAAGATAAAATCACAGTTTCTCTTCAAATTAGACTCCAGAATTTCACCAATCTAATAGTAACATAATTTATCAAATATTAATAAAATGTATAAAATACACTAATAAATAAATAATCTATGAAATATAAATAGTTATTGAAATGGTAAAACTTACGAGTGATTTATATGATTGGTTAGAACTGAATAGGTTATAGTAGTTAAATTCAAAACACAAGTCAACACTTCCGTCACCAGGAAAATTATTCAGTATAGTTTGAAGTTCAAATATATTCTCAAAAATAAACAAATTAGACCCGTTGACAGTGTTATTAGCATTAGGATTTGAATTAACATTATTAGAATTTAGATTATTAGAATTTGAGTTAACTTTATCATGAGTATTAGTCATCTGGTTGTATATGACTGAACCAGTAACATTATATCGTTTTAGTAATGAAACGGAGGGAAATTGCTGAAAATCATTAGAAGTAATCTCCAAATATTGTTTGTACAGGTTAATATTTAAAAAATTCTTAAAGATAAGTGCCAAATGAACAGTACATGAGTTGGGAAATGAGCTTAAGTCAGTCAAAGCCTCACCATATGATGAGGATTTTTCTAAACATTCCTGAAGAGTTGTTAGGGGTATACTACTGCAACAATAGGATTTTAGATATGTTAAGTAAAATAAGAGATCATTGTTGCAAAAGAAACTAAACTTAAAATCCTCGCAATTCATGTTCCCAATACCAAACCAATTCTCCTTGAGATACCTCTGGTTCTTTAAATCATCCAATAAACTCTCAAACACTTCTTCATCCAGTTTTAATACTAATTCCACTCTTTCGCCAGAATATACTCTATTTTCTAACAATTTAACCTTAGATTTATTTACGAACTCAACAACATCCTTGATTGACCTACGATATTCTTCAACATTATCTCCATCATTCATGTTCAAATATATATCTTTGGAAGATTTATTTTCAAATCTCCTTCTTTGGAGAGAATTGTACAAGTTGTAGTACTCCTGGCGGTCCTCAAACTTTGAAAAATAATTCTTCTCCAAGTGCCCCAGTGAACAGGTATCTTTGCCTGAAATCAAGTACTCTCCAAAATGTGCTCTTCTCACTATTCTAAACTCAGGGCTAATTGGCACAATGTTAAAATGCTTAATAAAGGAATTTGCAAATTCACGCTTCTCCTTATAGTACGGATTCTCATTTAAAACAGTTTTATATAGAGACAATGCGTTTCTCAAACTCCTGAACTGAATCTCAGCAAACATCCTAGCACAGTCAACAAATTCAGCTCTAAATCCAGCCGGTATCCATTCTTTGGGTATTATACTCATGTTACCTATGGATAATTTTTTTAAAAAATAAAGTTACTTTGATTTGTTGAATATAGATCAACGAATTTACACAGTGAGGATAACAAAATTGACGTAATCCCGTTAAAGTCGAGACATATTACATAAACTTCAGAATTTGCTTCCCTTGACAAAAAGGGTTTGTACACTTCCAACCTTTTAAAACAGAGACTTAAAAGTGCGATAATTGACAAGGAAGGCTCTTCAAACAGGTTAAACATCTTAATAATAAAACAGCCACCAACCCTCAATAGCCCAAGTGCACATACAACTCTATCACATTATTACACTATTACAATATAATAAATTATATATATAGTGGTTAAATAGTACTCAGCGAATTTTAAAGGTGAAGTCAGTAATTCCTGATTATTTGGATCAAATTGACAGTTAAATGAACCATCAGCCGTAGCCAAATCAGCCTAAGAAACGTAATAAAAAGGATTTAAAATACCAATAATGGCTGTTTTGACTTATTATATCTTCCAGGTCTACTTATATGGTCCCAAATGTATTCAATATTACCTGAATAAAAATTATCACTCCACTTATTTACATGATTTTGTTATGTTCCCTGAATTATCATAGCCTAGGAGCCAGTTCTGGTAAGTTTCTTTTAGTAGAATATCTTCTGCCAGCACAACATTGTGGTTATTGCCCTCATAATAAGGGTTCAGTGAAGTTGCGAACCATTTCAGTTCTCCGTTAACTACACACTATTATAATACATAACTTAAGAGTATAAATATGTGTGAATACATAGATTATAGGTATAGATATGGGTGAAAATTAGGTATAAAAGTACAATTTTTGGATTTCAAATTATGATTGAGGGAGGCGATAAAGGCACCAGGGCATTCGGAAATATGAACAGAAGTTAAAGTACCGCCTTCATTTTTAAAATTCGGTTTTAGATATTCAACTAATTTATAGACTTCCAAAATCTCATAAAATTTAAGCCAAGCGTTTGTAACTAGCTCAACTCCGGACTCATTTCTTCCGTTAACATTTAGTTTCAGCTATTAAATTAATAATAGTAGTTTTATTTGGGAATTTAGTATACAAAACTATATAAAGGTATATAAAGAGAGTACTTCGGCCAAATGTTTAATGACTAGTGATGTATTATCAAGTAACTTTGTATGTGTCGACCATTTTTCCAGATCAACGTCATTTAACACATTTCTCAAGTCATTTAGCATACATTTAGTCTCGTTTAACTCATCAATTTCATATCTCTTGGTTCTATACCAAATTTGAGAAACTATTTCCTCAATTATATAATTATCATAAATAATAAAAATAGAACTAGAATAAATACCTTCCGACAGAAGAATTGATAATATTACAAATACAAGGTTTTTTTTTAACAATACATTTGGAACAGGGATTTGAGCTGGGAGGGAATTTTTTAGTATCGGAAAATAACCTATTTAAATTACTTCTGAATACAAATCTCTTATTATTGTGTAGAGTCTGATTTAATCCTGACTGTGATGACATAATTAATACAATGTATTTGTTATCTTAAAATAACTGAGGTTATCCGATGGGGAATGTGCAACTGCTTTTAGTGATTCCTACACTTATTTCACTATTAATTAGCTAAAATTTACATAAATCAGCCTTCTACTGCTTTTAAAATTATTTCAAATTTTATTAAATTTTAATTTCTAACTATATTCTACTACATTTGAAATTCATTAGACTTTATGATTTTCTTCATTTAATAAAAAAATTTCTAAAATTTCTTCATAAATCCCATTTTAAAATTAAAATTTAAAACAAAATTTCAAAATTTCCATCATTTTTTTACCAATTATTAACTTATTTTATTTGATTTAAATTATAATAATCGCATATAATTATGTATTTTAATTTATAAATCAGAATAATAAGGGCCTAGAAAACTAATGAGCTCTGTTGATATAACCGTTCTTGGAGCTGGGCAAGATGTGGGACGATCATGTATAGTAGTGACTTTTCCATCCAAACGAGTCATATTTGACTGTGGAGCCCATTGTGGCTTTGTAGATCAAAGAAGATACCCAGATTTACAGCTTCTCGGGGACGTTAATGAGTATAATTATCAGCTACAACTGATGGACTCTGTTAAAAAAGAGGAATTTCCAGTAAAAAGCGCTCCTGATGACCCATTTTCACGTGATTATTCCGATAAAAGTACTATAAAACAGGGTAATTTTTACAAGATTATAACAAATTATAGAATTTGATAAGGATACTTATATGAAAAATGCATTAAAAAAGGCTTTAAAGAACGTTACCAATAGTGTCGATTGCTCTGTAATATCACATTTCCATCTTGATCATGTAGGAGCACTTCCATTTTTAACTGAACACATAGGGTAACTCACTTCATACATAGTATTGGTCTATTCCAACTATATACTATTTAACTATAGTTTTTGTGATTTAAATCATGTTGATTTAGATATTCTGGGCCTATATATTTGACATATCCCACAAGAGCACTTTGTCCTCTGTTACTTCGAGATAGCGTCCAAGTTACATTTACTAGAACTGCCCCTGATGATCAAGGCACAATTTCTTCAATTAACGCCTCAGTTAAATCACTTCTTAATTGTCATACCAACACAACTTTCAATACTGATAAGAGAAGAAAGATAGAAGAAAGATCAGATCCTTGGGGATATACTTTAAATTCAGTGGCTGAATGTATGAAGAGGTCAATCCCATTACAATTAAGAGCAACTGAAACCGTTGGAAATTTGAACCTAGTACCATATTACGCCGGACATGTGCTAGGTGCTTCAATGTTCTTGTCAGAATGTGATGGCTTTAAAGTACTATATACAGGTAATTCTTCATACTGTATTACTATTAAGTTTGTAAATAACTTTAATTCACTGCTTCCACACTATTAGTACTTATAAAACAGTATAATATAATTTTTTAGGAGATTTTAATACAATACCAGATAAGCACCTGGGACCAGCTAAAGTACCAACCTTGGAACCAGACGTTTTAATTTGCGAATCAACATATGCAACATTCGTAAGACAATCAAAAAGAGCAACTGAAATGGAACTGTGTACAACAGTACATGATACACTAATAAATGGAGTAACTACTAATTAATAGTCTAATACGAAATTCATCTAATAAATTATTTAAACACATTAAAAATATATTCAGGGGAAGGTATTAATACCGGTATTTGCAGTTGGAAGGGCACAAGAACTTGCAATAATATTGAACAATTACTGGAATAATTTATCAATTTCATTTCCTATATACTTTGGTGGCGGATTGTCAGAAAAGGCAACAAATTACTATAAACTCCACTCAAGCTGGACCAATAACAATAACATAACTAATCTTAGAGAAAATCCGTTCTCACTTAGAAATTTGTTACAATTTGATCAGTCATTTTTAAACGATAATAGACCAATGGTTCTCTTCGCAACTCCAGGAATGGTACATACAGGACTATCACTCAAGGCATGTAAACTCTGGTCTCAGAATCCAAATAATCTAATTCTCATACCAGGTTCTTTTAGTTCCCATTCATTATTCAATTAAATTCATTATTCATACTCATTTATTATCTACTGTAACGGAACATAAATAAATATTGGATTAGGATATTGTGTACAAGGAACTGTAGGAAATAAGTTAATAGCAGGTAACTAATTATACTATTAATATATCCTTATATTAAATATCTATTCATTATTAATATTGCGTTTTAGGAGAAAAAACTATTAAAACTAACATTGGAGTGATGAATATAAAATGTAAAGTTAGATATCTGTCCTTTTCAGCCCATGCCGACTCGCCAGGAATTTTACAACTGATCAAACATGTATTTTTTACATTAATACATAACAATTAACTAAATATATGTAGGTAAGACCTAAAAACATCGTCCTTGTACATGGAGAATTAGAATCAATGAAAAGGTTTTCAAAACATATTAATAATACACTTAAGATACCGGTAGTTTTATCTAAAAAATTAAATATTATAGGTCTATTATCCATGTAATGGACAAACCATAAAATTTACAAAAGAAACAGCCAAAAATGATATCAGAGAGGTTTATGTACACCCAAACATATTAATTCACAATGAATCGGTAATAAATATTATAGTTAGCAATATTACAAATATAATCCTTATGTTCATTTATGTAGTATTCCTCCTATTACCTTACTTATAATAATTTAGGTCGTTTATGGATTTAATTTAAATAATAATATTTACTTGTATAATAAGGAAACTTTATTGAAATTACTAAACACTGAAGAGTCCAGTACTGACGATGTAGAGAAAATTATTAAATCTACGATGCCTAAGATAATAAATAGAATAAAACTTAGTATTTCAATCGACCAGTTTTACAAGTTGACTGAGTTTATAGCCAAGATCATACAAAACTCGAAAGTCGAGGACAAAGATTACACAACCAAATCGAGTTCTGAAGGTAATTTTAACAATTTTAAAGATTTTTAGAGTTAAACTTTAAGTACTCATCTCTCGAGTTGGTCTATAAAGATGCTAGTCTAACAATCCAGTGGAACCACAATGTTTGTTATATATATCTAATTAGTATTGTAGGACTTAAATTACAAACTGATTAATTTAATTGTCAAGTTAACTTTAAAATTATTAGAAAACACTTCTAACAATTGATTTTAATGTTTACTAAATTTACACTTGAAATTTTATACACAAGTGTATAATAGTAATAGTATATGTTGTATATACACAAATGTATAATGGTGGTAGTATACACCATGTGTATACTCGTGACAGTAGACTACATATATATAATGTATACGTATATGAGTATACTGATATATAAAGTATAGGCTTAAATTTAGTATATATTAGTGAGATACAACATTTGATAAGTGTTGTAATTGTTTGTAAATGTACAGCTTGAATTTGGTGTTGTTGATTAATTTACACAATTTACTTAAAACTACATTACAAAGACTTTCATAGTGAATTAAACAATTTCTCCTAATTAACTTCAAATTCGCTTCCAATTCATGTTCATCCTTTTGATTAAACTGGTGATCAAGTTGAAGGAACTCTGAATTTTCAGAAATATACAGTGATGATTTAGACATTATAAACACACAAAATTTGACACAATTGTACAGCACATCGTCTTGAATAACATCCACAGTAGGTTTTTCTTTAACTTTATCATTTGTCTTGTTATTTACTACTTCATTGTGTTTGTTTAAAGTGGAATTGAAAGAAAAGTAAGTATCAGATTGGAAAAGGTTAACTTTGATAGGTTTCGAGTTTAAATATCTTTGGAAAGTAATAAACCTATAAACGTTGTTTGAAAGGAATAGAAATGAATTCTTGATAACGTCCACGCTTTCAAGCCTGAGCAGACTTAAGTTTTTACCAGAAACTTTGGTGAAATATTCTTCTAGAGAGTCTGAATTGTACATAAAATTACTCTTGGCTCTGCCATCAACCACAACATAGTCACTAACATCCAACAGGACTAATAAATCTCCACAAACACTAATATTAGATAGGTCACTAGTGTTATCAAGATGTGTGGAGGAATTTCCCAGATTGAGGTTCAGATTATAAAATTCATTAACGTCAATGAATTCCTGAGAATGGTTTTCAAATGTAGGTTTACTTTGGAAGAGAACCTCTGAACTCTTTTTATCCAGCTGCAATCTCTTGATGTTTTTAAACTCTTCGTTAATGCTCACTGGCACCAAGATGCCTTCATCGTCATTATTGGGTATAAAATATGATAAAATGTACAGCAAATAAAAACTTTTACAAACACATAGGGTTTTCTGACTGGGTTCACTAGAATATTTGATGGTACAAGTGTTACCCAGAGTTTGGTTTGTAGAATTACAAATACAAGTACTATTACTATTACCCATAACAATTAAGGCTCTTATTACCTCCTCAAACAAGTTAGAACAATCCACTGTATAGCAATTTCCAAAAAATAAGGAAATAAATAATTTCATGTACTTGTTACATATCTTTGATAATCCTTTGCCATCTTTGGACATTATTGCTACACACGTTGGATATAATAAATGTGTCTTCAAATTATCGGTACCCCGGGGTTTGTAAATTTTAACTCTTGGGGAAACAGTATTTTTAACAGTTATATACTGTAATATTGAGCAGTAAAGTTGTAAATATGAATGTCTTAGCTTCTTTCTATTGAAAAAAGTTTTATTTCTAACAATGGTACATATCATTTTATTAACATTGTCATAATAGTTTTCCAGACGATTATTTGTTATTATTCTAATAACCATATGTATTACCTTCATATAGTAATAAAGAGAATTCGTTTCAATTTTCTCATCAATACTGCTGTTTAGTGATGTTATAAGTTGGTCAAAGAATCTTTTTCTTACTTTCTGAACTCTGGAATACAAATCGTTATAGAGGTTATAATACGGGTTAATTTTAGTGATGTAGATATTCTTCAGGTAATAGTAAATGAGTTTATAGTTGTACCCAAGTGATTTAATTATCTTTATTACCTTCAAATCATAACCAATTAATAATTTACACTTGATAAGTTCAATTATTATCTTCAACAATACTTTCATACCATCAAATTCCAAATCTGCCACGTCATTACTATTCTTTGAGCATTTCTTTTTAGAATCAAATAAGTTGAGAACATAGTCAAGAAATGCGTTTAAAAGTTTTGAATTACTACCGATGATACCAATACTGTAATGTAATATAGTATTATTTGTTGAAACATCTTGTTGAAGAATAGATTTCAGAAGTCTAGTGATTTTCTTATCCAAATTTTCCTTTATTAAGCCTGAAACTCTATTTGACATTGCATTCACATATATAATCAACAGGTTTACATAGTCACTATTCTCATTTAACAACTCAAAATTATTCTTAAATATATTTACATTATACTCTATTATACACTCCAGTGTCTTAATACTATGTTCTTTACTCAACTCCCTGTTAGAAACACTGGAATTTTCAACATCCTCTGCATTTCCAGAAATCCCAGAGTCCAATTGAAAACACTCTTGCAGCTGTTTATCAATAAACTGTTGAAGGTAGTCAAGTAATAAATCCAACAATTCCTCATCTCTAATTATCATGAGCATCACATTTGACTGGAATTCCAAATTATAACCAAACAATATATTAAACAAAATTTTAAAATTACTCCTGAAGATATCAGTCAAGAACAATCTCAAGAAAATAGGGATATTATTACTCTGTAAGTGTTGTTTAAACCTGCTAAATACAGCTATTAAAACCGACTGAATTTGTTGTGTTGACATTAAATTCATATTCTGCTTCAATATTTTATGTATGATTTTAATAAGTGAATTTGATATACAGGTAGGTCTTTCCAAGTAATTTACTGCCAACATTACCAACTTTATTCTCAAATCTTCTGGCATCACGGTAATTATAGTATCCAAATTATTTGTTGCATCCAGCTTTACTAATGCTTCTGTATTAGCTGCAGACTTATGTTGTTTAAATAACCGATAAAAAATACTAATCAAGTTAATTTTCACATTAAAATCATGGCATTTAAGGACATAACACCATATCATCATTAATATTTTTAGCCAGTTTTCTATACTATCCTCTTTACTCAGTTCAGTGTAACCATAGTGTGAGACCTCATTTAAAAATGTAATCATTATATATAACCTGTTTTTAATCAATAACGGCTCGATCTGGTTATTATTACTCAATATTATAGCAACTATTTTATAAAGTATATTCCAGTCTACACTATTGTCAGAGTCATTAAGTACATCAAAAACAGTTTTCAGATAAAATTGAACGATTTTTACCTGGTTAACTGCGCTGTGGAAGTTGTAGCAAAACGAATAATTAAGGTAAAACTTAGCGACGTTGGCATAAAAGTAGTAGTCACACCAGTACAATATGTAGTATAATACCATGTAAGGCTTTTCTGACCTTGTTAATGACTTGTAATGTGGCCCAAATGATGATAATAACACGAATGAATAAAATGATAATAGTTGTTCTTTTTCATTTACTTCTCTGTTTACATCATTTATGTTCAATATTTCATTTTTTTCATATCTTTCAAACAAACTGTTAGGATCCAGTTTAAGATTACTATCGGAAAATTTTAATATTATACCTATTAATTTATTAAACAATACAGAAATCATTTCAATATCTCCGTTAACACATCTGTTGGAGTGTGTTAATAATATTAAACGGTTTAGTATGAACTCTTGTACTGACGATTCAGTTTCATTATTGAACATTAATATCATTGGTGATATTATATACTTTTCAACCATACTTTCTGATATACTGTTATCATCTGATTCATTAGATTTTTCTTTAGCTAAAAGTAAGTTAGAGATTTTATTATATCTTGAACTCAACAATTCTTCAACCGATTCTTTACCATTTCTCAATTCAACATCATCACCTTCTTTATTGTTCAAAAAGGGGCCAAACTTTGCATAAACATGAGTTAATGCTGATAACAAAGTTAATCTAACCCTTTCAGACTGCAAATAAGCTGATGTTTTACCGAATAATGAAAATGATGAATCTTTTGGAATGTTTTGGACCATAATTTGATACAGTTTTGTGCACAAAACCCTAGTGTTATCTGTGTTTGCCAAATTACTTATACAAATACTGTTCAACATCAGATATATGTACTTCATCTCCATACTATTACACCAGAACACACCATCACCACCGATCTTAACTATATCATGTTGAATGTGTGTTAGTTTTTGTTTCTGGGCCAACGTCAACTCTTCCTTACCAAGTGTGAATGTACTTGCATTAGTACTCACATTATTAACTACAGAGTTTATAATATCAGTTACACCATTATCCAAATAAATCGACTTATGGGTTGTATTAATTGAAAAAATACATATTATATTCAAAATTCCTAGATTTTGAAAAACACTCAAATCTGTATCAATCACTATCCCGTTAACCTTTAAAATGGATGTAGTTGTATTTAAGCTGTTTGATAGTATAATATTAGTAGAAAACGTATTCCCTGTTGTCAAAAATGATGAAGTAAATAAGAACGATGTTGATCTGTGTAACACAGGTTTATTTTTAAGCTTCTTTATCACTGAACTCATTTGATTAATGATTTTAGCACCATCAACTTTGTAGAATCCATTGAGCTTTTCAATTATTCTTGACACATTCATCATATTTATTACTATATCTGTTGGATAAACATAATTCTCATCTATCCTACTAACAACTTTTACTTCATTATCCTTTACACAAAAGTAATCCAGTGTGTTATAATCACCTAAATCATTAACCACAACACTTTCATCAATCAGCAGTTTAGATAAACTAACATCCTTATAACCAACTGGTACAAACAACAGTTTATAGAGTTTTATCAACAGCTTAGAACAATAATATGCTTCACCAAAGTAATAAACCGGGTCATGTAGGTATATCATTGATAGAATCAACAACATTAGCAAATTCTCTTCTCCCAATACTTTCCTTATTAAGTCTTCTTCACACCTTTCAAATAATTTATCAAAGTATATAAATATCGTTAGAAGGTTTCTCTTAATATTACTTGTTAATTTGTTCATTAAATATGAAAGAAAATGTTCTGGCGAATTTTTTATCATATTATCGATGCATTCCTCTATAAACTCAATTTGCGCCGATGGATGAGTAGTGAGGAGCTGTGATGAGCTATTTGGATCATAATGATACATAAGGTTAAAAAACGTCTGGTCAAACTTATTATCACTTAATAACTCCAAGTTACTTTCAATCCTTTTCTTTATAACCATGTTTATTTTATACTCAAATACATAATCGATTATATAATAAACACTTTTCAACTTCTTATTTAACCCATTATTCTGTTCCAGATGATTATAGTTTGAGTAAAATGAAATATACTTTGAAGAAAACAAGTTGTTAATGAACTGTACAATTATATAAAAGGAGTATGTGTCTGTCACTGTTATTTTCAGTATGTTTTTTATATTATCTATTATTTTATACATCAGTATGCTCCTCTTTTCACCAAATTCGTGATTATTACTCTTTATTATGTTATAGGATTCACTAGTATCAACTAAACAATTATTTTTTAAAGAAAAACTATTCTCTTGATCATTTTTTGTATTAGTTCCGACAGTAAATGTACAGGAGAATACATAAAACGATAAAATTACGCTTGACAAAACATTGGACGTGAGTTTATTATACAAAAATTCACAAAGAACCAAACAAGTTGAATTTATACTAAACAGTATCCTAAGCGAATTGATAATGTGGTCAATGTATACATTGTCAATCTCGTTGACACTATCAGTTGAACTAAAAGGACTGGTAACAACAGAGTTATCCTTAAAAGAAACAGAGTCTTTTAGGTAAGACAACAAATATTTATTACTACTATTATACAATGTTACCAGTATCGAAAACAATATGTTACATAGACTAAGATGTTATTAGTAGTATCTAGATGAAATATAACTGGGAAAATATCTAGAAACAAACTTGTGGGAATTGGTATAAATGTAAAATTGATTATTATTGTACAAGATTTGCAAAAAGACCCTCAAGCCATAAACAAAAAATTTTGGAGGAACATTACCCAAAACATCTAAAATCACAATATATAATTGTATGGATCAAGATATTATAAGTACGATAATGTATAGAACATACTTGGATTAGAGAATAGTGATACAAATTTATTAGTCAAATTATTTGAGCCGATTTTATGTAATTTGAGCCACAAGTTATCATTAAGTTTGAGATTGGGTACATAATTTAAGAATCTGACTATGATACAGGTTAAAAGGTTTAGTGAATTATTCCTGAAGCATTCAGGTGAAACGTACTCTGAAATGATCACCAAAGAATAAAGCAGTTCCAAACATGTATTATCATATGCTGGATTTATATATATCTTTTGCAAGAAATAATCCAACATTAATCCATACAAAGGTTCCAATATATTCTTTATGTCTTCTATATTTGGTCTACTCATCTTACGAATCATCTTACTATCCACATGGTTAACATTATTTACACCATTTAGAGAATTTACGGAATTTACAGTATCATGAGTATTATTTGTCAAGTTAGACTGTGTTAAGAATCGATCATATACATTATTTTCCAAATTCAAAGCCTCACAGATTGTTGAATCACCATTTACTTCACTACAAACTTTACCAAAAGTGTTATTATTCATAGATGAAAAACGAACTAAGCCAATAAACCTTGCATAGGAATTTGGGGCATATGGAACTGTTAGTATCATGTTAGAAATTGCATACAATAGCGATGAAAGTTCCTTACAAATTTCCTGGTTTTCCTCCTTAAAAACGTCCTTGTTATACAGCGACATCAGGTGACTTGAAATCAATACACTCTTCACGTATGAATTGCTAGGAACTGAAACGCAAATATGTGTCAAAACCTTCACATATATACACAAAATCTCGAAATAATTTTCTCCTAAAATTTGTTAAACAGAATATATAAAAAATTATAAAAAACATAATGCAAGTTAATTGTATAGACTAAATAGATTAGTTAAATAATACTTTGATTTATATCTTTAATGGATGCTAGTATAATATCCACCGAAAATGATGGACATAGAACTGTTGCTGCGTTAATAATTTCCTTCATTTCAAGATGCCTTTGGTCAGTAACCTTTAGAAACCTAATCTCCTTTAAGACGAAAAGGAGTACTTCCTTAACCGTGGTGTTTGGTACGTTTTTCAACTCAGTTATACACTTTTTGAGAAAAGCTAACAGGGAATGTTGATGTGTTACTGTTGTTTTCTGCACTTGTAAGAAGGTTAAAATCGATTTTAACACTAAATCTGGCTGATAAAGTGCAAACTTCATCAGAGTTTTAACTACGACCTCCTTCGTCTTCTCATTAGTTTCCACTAATCCATCCAAAAGTGAAAAAAGAGCTTCATCTATCTCAAACCCGTCAATATTTCCATATTTACTAGGGTTAGGATCAGATTTGAATGATATTTGTAATTTTTTCAAGTTCGACCTCCGACCCGGAGGTTTGTGTACTCTCATTTCTTAAAATCATCAAATCAACCGTTAAATACAGTTTAAATAATAATATATACAAATTCTAACATTTTATAAATTTGATAAAATTTTTACTAACATCTGTCAACATCCACACGAATGACAATCTGGTAAACCTTAACAGTATTACATGTAATTAAAAGCTAACACATTTACTTTTTAAAGTAACTTTTAAAATTATAAATTAGTGTTTTCTTCATTCTGAGCGGAAGAATTATTTTTGGGGTAGAATTTCTCTATTTCGGACTTGTATAATTCCAGCCTTGAACTGAGGAGTTGATTCTGTCCCTTTAAATCCTCAATTTTCCTCTCCAATTTCACGACTTCTTCTGTAGCTTTAAATCTTGGTCTTTCAAACTCTTTAGTCCTGTTCTTAGAGTGTATATGTTTTAATGAGACAATACTCATGTACTGTGCTGCGATAATTTTCCTGTAGAGATCATTCTTTTTCTTTAACAGACTTAAACATTTTTCTATATTTTCATCTTCTGCATATTTCATCAATTTAATCAAATTTGGTGTATTTTCCCAGTTAATACTATCTCCTTCACAACACACTTTAACGATTAAATCCTCCTCTTTATAATAATTTTCGGGTCTTGGTATTTTTTCATAACATTCTTCTAATATTTCGTTCTCCATTTCCAATTCTTTCAGGAGGTATTCCATCTCTGGATCACTAGAATCCGCCTCCGTTTGTACAGATTTCGAATCTCTTGCGGGGTTTCTCTTAACTTCTTCCAAAATTCTTGATATTAACCATATATAGTAATCGCTTGTAACTTCATAGTCTTTTTGATTTGTTTGCAACGGAGATTCCTCCAATAATTTATTAACTTGATTCCATAAATCTACTTGATCAATGTGTAATCGACTTTTCAACAGTTCCCAACTCATTACTAAGTATATAACATATATTTATTGATTGTGAGACATATTAAAATTAAAACCGACACTACATTTAAAATATGGTACAAATTAAAATATGATACACTTGAAAAAATACAATTTGGAATTAAAAATGGTGGTTGAGATATTAAAACTTTGCTATGAAAAAAACTTGTAACTGTGTTTTTAAATCTCGGCGACTGAGTTTAAAGCTTCTTAATGAGACTTAAAGCTTGATGATGTGAAATTTAAACTATGGTACAAAAGGGAGAGGTTTAAAACTTTATCCTTTTTCCTTTTACTGGTTAAATCACTCATAACTTCTATAATTATAGTTAGTTTGATAAAGATTTTGAAATGACTTTGGTAATGTGCGATCGAGTTTGATTGGCACCATTGGCTCATGGAATTGACTGTTCTTGATAGTGTTATGGACGAATAAGATGAATAGTACAATTGCGACAACCAACGAAATGTGTAGTAAATCCGAAAATTTGGCTCTATTCAGTATGTTCAATTGAGCTAACTTTAATCCTCCAGTTGATATTGATGATAAGTCAGTGTTAATCTTGATCTTGGCCACGATGTTATCATTTGCATCCAATACCATGAGATAATCTCCTAGTTGTTCATCTCCTGTTTCTTCTTTCGATCTTTGAATCATCTCTGGTGATGAGTTACAATAAACTATAAAGGTTGTTAGTTGACCTGATTTTTCAATAGTTTTTAGTAAAAACCTATCACTTGTCAAGTGTAGCTTATATGAAGTGTTGAGTGGATATAGGTGAACCAAATTGTTGAAGTTGGTCTCATTAATTTCATTCAATACATGCCCATTTCCATCAACAAATAGCATTATCTCTGGTAAATGAACTTCCAAGTCTTGTTCTAACAACTTCACACTATCCTTCCCACCATCGGTGTTAACAACATTCAGTAGTGTTAATGTGACTTTGTGTTTTCCTTTTAAGAGATCATTAGACATAGTTCTGAGGTAATTCTTAAGTACGTTCCAATCTCTGTTATACGTATTAATTAACACCATGTTATAGCCTAATCTGTGTATTAAACTGGTATCACCTGTTTCATTGGCTTCACTAATAGTATATGGTCTATACGATGGCTTAAGATAAAAGAGTTTATCCAATATTTGGTCACTGAATTTATATTTAAGCTCATAGTTATAATACTCGGCATTCATTGTGTTTCCTAGTACTACATCTTCCGTGTAACCCTTGGATGAATTTGGTAATAGTAAAATTGTCGAATCGTTAACTTGCTTGAACTTGAAATTTGCTGGATTGAATGGCACTGTACTTACTACAAACTGATCATTAGTTGAATTCTTGAATGTCTGTTTTCCTGGCAAACTAACTTTAACACTTGAGTCTCTAACAGCTCCGAAATCTTTATTCCACATACTGTCGTCTAAACCATACAGAGGACTGCTGAACATCCTCATCAAATCCTCCATATTCTCATCTCTCCGTCGTCTTGTGTAGTACTCATACATTAGTGTGTTAGCTGTCTGAAGTTCATTCAATGTGATAGGTGATTCCAATTTGTACTTGAATTGTAGTCTGCATTGGCATCCTGTACAGTGGTATGCGTCTTTGAGTAAGTTGAGACTAAACAGTCTTCCAGTATCTCTACCACTACTATTTGTTCCCATTCTTGATGTTGTGAATAGCATGTTTAGTGAATCTGTTACCATGTTCAGGAAGATCTTGTATGTTCCTCTATTACTACTTAGTTTACTCTTGAGTTTGGCTTCACTGTCCACCATTTCTGTTAGGTTAATATATGTCATTTCACTTTCTGTTCCAAAACTTGGTCTGAATGTCTTGACTGTGAACTTATTCTTGAGTAGTTTACTGAATTCATGTGTGTTGACGTCGATGTTTACCACCACTGTGTTAATCATTCTTCCCACCAAGTACACTCCTGCTCCTTGAATCGCTGTTACTTCACTGCTATAATCTGTAACTGTGTTCTTCAAGTGGTAGATTCTATTCAATCTTTCTTCCAGTCCTTTACTTCTTGTTTCTCCACTAACTCCTCCACTTCCCAAGTTGAATAGGATTTCCATTGTTGTTTCTCCTATCTTATTTGGTGTTAGTGTTAGTAGTTGTTTCTCTAGTGTGTGTGTGAACACTGAAAGGTCTTTGAATCTGAGTGTGAACTTTGAATTCAACGGCATTCTCAATCTACTTCTATTCGAATACAAGTTAAGTTTGAAGCTTAGTTTACCGGTAGTACTATTCATGATATCCTGTTCAAACATATCTCTTCTAGTTGCACTTTCTGATGTTGATTCTGATGAATATTCTGATCTCACTGGTGATAGTGAGAAGTGTGTCGGCCTTAACAGCTTTAGGTTATACACGTTAGAATCTGTTGTTAGCATTACACTTCCTTCTGATGTGACTTTGTAGAGGTTATTTCCGAGGTGTTTCAGTTTATTTTCTGGGTAACTCTTGAAGCTTTTAGTAATCTCATACACTCCTCCATAGCTTAAGCTTTCTTCAATATCCATGCTTCCACATCTGTAATCAGATTCTTCAACTTCATCTGTTTCTGTGTCTCCAAATAGTGTTTCTACTGGTTTGATTTTGAATTCAACTTTCTTAGATTGCACCACTGCGTTATTATACTTCAACAGCACTTCCAACTCGCATTCTTCTGTAACTAGCAGTTGTACATTATTTCTATTACTTTCTTCTTCAAACTGTGTCGTATTCATTTGGTCATTGAGTAGTTTACATGTGTTCGTGAACTTGTAGTCGAATTTGAGACTGGGACTGCTCAAGTACAGCGGTGTGAATAAATTATTCTTATCATCAAACACTAGAACATTCAAGTTATGTACTGAGTTTTTGTCCACTAAGTATTCTGACTTATTTTCTTCTGAGCCACTATCCGCTGATTCACTTAAGCTTGGCAAGTTCAATACCATTCTTACAGGTCTTGAAACATTCGTTGTCAACTTGTGACTTAGTCTTGTTAGTTCATTATCTGAGTACATCACTTCCACATTATGGCTATATGTTCCAAGGTTTTCAAACTTCAGCGAATATGGTTTTTCTTTATCAGGCTCTTGTGCTTGACAGTGTCCACTTGTGCATGTCGTCTTAACTACCAAGTTATTGTAATTAATTATATTCTCAAATGAGACATCGAACTTGGTTCCTGGTAACACTGTTAATTTTTCAAAGCTCAGTAATGGTTTATTTGACACTTTGAACTTGAATGGTACTTTCATATTCCCTTCCAAGTCTCTCACTAATAATGTACTTGTTCCCAACTCCACTGTCTTCATTTCTACTTCTTCTTCTCCTCTAACCATCAATTCACTTCTTAATTCTTCTTTATCAACTTTGCTTTTATGGTCTCCTTTACTATGTTTTTTCAGTAAGATGTTATCATCGAGAAGTTGAAATGACAGCATTGTGGTTTTTGCCAGTAACTTTCGAGTGTTGTAATAACATTCCAAGCCCAGTTTATACTTTTCATCCAAAAACACCAATTGTTCTCCTTCCTTCATTAATTGTACTTTTGGATGTTTCTTATCACTTCCTACTGGTAATATTGGGTTAATATACATCTTCAGGTTATTTGGTCTTCTCAAGTGGACGTTTAGTTTCAGTGTGTCATTCCACAACAAATCATCGTCTTTAATTCCAAGTAAAACGTCTCCAGATTCATCTACACATTAAATATAGGGTGTTGAGTATTATTCGTATGAGTATTATCCGTATCTGTGTTTTGAGAATAACTTTTATATGTTATTGATACATAACTATTAGTATTATAAATATATATCATTAATTAGTATTTGGACTAAAAAATACCTGATGAGAATGTTAGGAATCTTCCACTACCCCTTAACTTATCATTGTCAAACAGGTTAACGACCAGATGTGTATCCTTAACCGAGACTGGCAATGATTCATCCGCCATAGACTCTTCGAAGTATAAACTACGTCTAGAATCTTCAGTGTTGAATGAATATAGTTTAGAGAAGGAATACTTGACATTGGGTGTATATGTTGTTAGTGAGTAGTTTCCTGATCCTCCGTAAACGTATAATCTGTATTCGAATTTCCTATTGTACATTACATCTAGTTCCTTTTGATCGAGTTCAGGTGTATCCGAGTCGACCAGTACTACTGATGGATTTGAAACGGTGTTTAAGTACAACGTATCCTGGAAGATATATGTTTTGTTCTTTCTATCCCATTGGCTATTCTTCAAGGCGTTGAGCAGTTGTTGATTAAATCGTTTATATTTATGTAGTTTATTAAACGTTTCAGAATAGTTTTCTGGGTAATTTTCATATCTATAAACTCCAACGAGCTTTATCTCACTTCCTTTATATGAATTATTCAACTTAAACACTGTCATTTCTTCTTCCTTGCCCACTTCTTCAAGTTCAGAGCCAGATATCTCTTCAAATTGTGAACTAGATAATTCTTCATTATTTTGTGTGTATAAGTTGAAGTACGGTCTATACAGTTTCGATGGTAACAATAAGTTATTTTCAGAGTCATACAATAGGTTAACATATCGATTAACCTTATTCATGTTAACTGTATATCTTCTTTCAACTTCGTGATCCTTTTCTGAAGCATTCTGGAGTTCTTCATAACCAGTTTGAACCAGTTCATACAAATCATTAGTCAGCTTGTTTAGCGGATAAATTCGGTTATATTTAGGCATGCTACAGTTGATTCTATACTCCTTCTTATAATCCAAAAACTCAAATGAAACATCTTCATGTCCTAAGCTCAAACAATAGACCATAAATCCATTTCCTGAGTCGTTATCACTTGGTGTTAAAGGTTCTATGTGTAACACACGACTAGTTCCGCCTCCTCCACTACCGGTGAGTTTAGGCTTAACATTTGGAACTCCATACTTATATTTCAATTCAAGCATGCCTCCAAGTGGTACATTTGCCAGCACTTCTGAATGTGGTGTAACTGTTGACAAGTTAATCACTGGTAGTTGATGCTTCTCACCAACATAAAGGACTGGGTCTCTGTATACGTTTACCACCAACTCCGCAAACTTTACTCCTGCCTGTTCTTGAAGTAAGTCTAGTGACTTTGGAGTATCTGTTAGTGACTTTATCAACTCCAAATTAAGATATAGCTTCGTTGTGTTACACGCCAATGTGTGAAAGTTTAAGAGCAAAAAGCCACCTGGGTCCTTCTCGACACCTTTAAACGCTAGCACATTCTTATCAAAATTCAACATTCTTGGCATGCTTTCTGAAAAATCTTCATCGAACATTTCCTTTTCCCTTTCATTAAATGGTATTAGGTAATTCGGTTTGGTCAAATAGTTGAATGAGTACAGCATTGAGTCTTCGGGTTCAAACTTGTCCTTAAACATGGGCTTAAATCCTTGTAAATCACCAAACAGACTTAATCTCAGTGAGAATGATTGGTTAAGCCTTACGTTAACTTGGTTATGTAGTTCAGGAACCGTTGTATTACTAGATACGTGGAGAAACCTGGATGACTTAATTGTCGTTGATATCACTTGTACTAATAAACCATTTTCCTCATTATTTGAATCAACAATCTTCAACTGATATGAGCCTTTTTTCTTACAGACGAACTTGTTATTTTCCACGTGGCAATTATTCAATTCATATCTATATCGTCCTGAGCCACCCTTTGGATTAAGTTCAAATTCATCTCCAACCAATACCACCAAAGGTCTCTCGGCACATGGATATCCATCTAAATACACATTAGTTTATAAAATTTATATATAATTAACTGGCACACTGTATGAATAATTAAGTTTATATTATAAGCATTGTTGAAATACCTTTAAGTTTAGTCTTGGTGGTACTAAAGCCTTGTAACTTAACTTGCTCTAGTACGCAAATTTGATACTTATTTGAGAGTTTTTCTGGGCTTTCTGAATTAGATATGTCATAACTGACGTTGTAGTATTGACACCCTAGGTTATTAGCCTTGAATACATAATAATTATCTTTCTGTTTCACCAACGACAGTAGTCCATCCTCATCAGTAGTGGTTGAATTGAATGAAACTGCGTTAGTGTCAATTGAATCAAAAACATTCTTATTATAGGATAGCAGGTTTAGTTTGAACAGATAGTGATTTCCCTCAAATAGGTTGATCACATCTCCTCTTTCTTCCTGTTTCTGGTGATAACAGTCAGCTAGTTCATTATCTGACTGTGCTACCATGTTTAAATAATCTTCATACTGAGTATCAGTCAGTTTCGTCGTTTTCAAACCTTTTAATTGTAACAAGTCCTTGTTCATTAAGCAAGTGTGGAAATTGCCTAATGAGTTGTGCTTTATTACCACTGAGTGTGGCTTCATTACATTAACATAGGTCTTTAAAACTTGGTCGGTTCTTTTATCTTTACAGGATACTACACATTTGTATTCATCAGCAGACTTGTCGGATGAAGTTGTTTCTTTGGACTCTGAGTGTAAATGTACTCGTATAAGTCCTTTATTTAAGGTTAATTTATCCTCGTCTCCATCAGTTGACCACTCATAGTTTGATAAATCGATATCCTTATTTCCGTTGGGGTACTGGTATACGTATTCTGATGATGGATACTTGAGTGTTAGCTGGAAAGAAGTGTTATCTAGTAGGTAAAGTTGTGGGTGGGATAGTACCACTGAGTCATTAACCACAAACTCTACTGGCGGGGTTGCCACGTCGGTGTATTCGTCAAGGAAAAGGCCAAATGTGAGCGTAGTTTTACCAACTTTAGCTCCTTTTAACATCAAAACATCGGTAACAAGTGTTGTGTTTTCTGGCAAATCAAAGTGTTCTGCCTGCGATAGTACTGATGCTCTTTTTTCTGAGTATAATTCCCCTTCATTGTCCAAAACATCGAAGATTCTGGAGCCAGAAAAGGATAAGTAAAAGGGTAAGCCCTCTAGCGATGTGAATGTGTTTCCAACCTTGTCAAAGCCCCTTAATTTCAGGGTAAAGGTCTGGTTTTTTGAAATTTTGCGATAAGCAGTCTCAAGGGATATGCGGTCAAGCTTAGAGATTACTACTTCAGTCACACCGTGGAATCTGAACTTAGAATCGTATGCAAAAACAAAGGTTCTAAGGTCAGAAATTGTTTGTACAGTTTCTAGCCCAGATTTCGAGCTTATGTTTAAATTTTTTTCATTTTTTAAAGTTTTTATGTTTTTTTCCAAATTGTATAATGTGTCGATTTTAAAATTAAGAGGTACAGTATTAATAATAACAGAAGGTAAGCATTTTTTGAGTTCGTGAGGGCTGTGTGGTTCAAAATCCTCGGAATCTCCCGGGACCTTCGATTTCGGGTGAGTGTAGTTGCTCTTATCGAAGGTAAGGAGCTGAGGATCTTGGATTTTCCAGATTACACATAAAGTGGGCTCAATTTTTAACGGGATCTGAGTGTTTACCGTTATTGGTTGATGGGTCCGTTTTGATGTGTAAACGGAGGTTCTCGGTAGTAATACCTGAGAAGGAACTAATGAAAAATTGCAAAGGACGCCAAAGACGTTAAATATAGCGAAAGCAAGAATTTTAGAAAGCATTTCGATGAAGATCTAAAATATAGTATCTGACTAGTGTATATAATGGGTCGACTGATATGGCCTCCCCCCACTCGTAAATTGAGGCATATTTAGGCGTGTAAGAGGCTTAAAAGGAACATTACTGGACAGAAGATACCATAAAAACCTTAGGTGTATTTTTATAAATCGAGTGATAGTTGCAAACGAGGACCGAGAGCTGTACCGAGGACAATAAGACTCCGTAGATACTAAAGCAATTATTAGATCTCTGAGCATGTGGATCTAAATATGCCTTCCAAGCGTAAAACGCGTGTTTTCATGTAATAGAAGGCTAAAAGATATGGAATATAGCGGATTAGGTAACTAATAGTAAAGTTGTGTATGATCTAGGCAAAATGAGTAAAAAAGCTTACTTTTCGATGTAAAAAAGTCCAAGTGCCGTCAATACAGTAGTCATTAGACTATTAAACCTTAAAACTTGAGAATACCCGAAGGATAAAAGGACCAATACGGCCAAATAAAGAAAAATTGAGACCTTGGTAATCTTCAGGTATACCACGCTCGACCTCGTAAAATCAACGTGCGATTTCATCAAGTGGCCAAAATATAGCACAAAAATACTATAAAAGATCATTAAGCACACCAATAAGAGGTAACTTCTGAAATTTTTGGCGTTTTCTGAAGAATCAATATGAGGCACAAAGGTTACCTGGTTTATTAGAAGCGTAGACTATTAACGGCTTATCATTCCCATCTTCGTCATATAAAGGGTCTAAAAAATATTAAATTACTGGTTTAAAGTGATAAAAAATAAATATATATGGTAAATAATGTATCATAGGAATAAAAAATGAATATTGAATTACCATCGTAATTCGTGTTTGAAGATTCCTGAAGATTAATGGAATCCACGGGTAATCCGATATTAAATGAGGAATTTGGATATACGATTT
Source organism: Theileria sp. buffalo (assembly GCA_026724395.1). NCBI lineage: Eukaryota > Apicomplexa > Aconoidasida > Piroplasmida > Theileriidae > Theileria > Theileria sp. buffalo. The sequence goes on along the minus strand of JAJHPJ010000004.1, from coordinate 95,696 downwards.
GTGTGGGAGTGCTTTTTTTAAGATTATCAAATTTATTCTCATTAATTAGCGATAATGTATTGCGATGCCAAATTGCTGGCTTCCCCTCATCTAAATTTTCTAAAAGAAGCCTATCTCTCATAATTTATACAAATAAAAATCAAAGATTATATTAAATAGTTATGTTGGAAGGCTCCCATGACCCCATCGAGGATTCCACACATTAATGGCATGAATAGATGATAAATGAGTTTATTTTATAGGACTGAATGCTCATTCCATTTAAAACTATCCCACGTCTCCTTTTTTCATTTCATCCGACTTTACATCCTCTACACCTATACATGCAAATTATTCTTTGAATCTATGCGAATGAATATTTTTCGCTATTTCCAACCTTCCTCCTCTTCCTTTTCATTCTCTTGTTCAGTTTGAATTTTTCTCTTGAAATCGACCAAGAATTCACTGTTTTCACCTGGATCAACCTTCCCTTCCTCTAAACACATTTATTCATTCTATTCGTTTATATTATTTACTTATTAACCTACATTTTTAAACTTAATAATTATACTACAGTTTAATAAATATTTTATAAATTATATTCTTACTCATTTGATTATATAATTTAGCTTTTTGTTCCATCTTCTTCCTCCTATCTCTGCGATTTATTGTAGATTCTTTCCTGTCGATTTTATTTCTTAGTTCCACTCCAGGATTACTAAGTTCGAAAAGGTCAATCTGAAATGTGTAAATTAATTTAATCTATACCTTTTTATATTTTCGTTTCTGTTCATGTTTTTCATTATCCTTTTGTATGTGCCTCTTTATAATATTATTTAATGACGCAATTGAGCCTTTTGGAACAGAAATTTCTTTAGGTTTTTTTGGCCCTAAAGTACTCTCAGTAAGCCACCCGTAACTCATTAATAAAAACCCATGTATAAAATAATTTTTAAAAATAATTTAAAAAACACATTTATTTCATAAATTGATGAATTAATATTAAATTTGTAAAAAATATGAACCATATTCAATTTATATAAAATAATTAATTTAAAAATGTTAATTTTCGTTTTGTATTTCTTTAACTTTCCCGCCTTCCAATAGTAGCACTCGGTTACATAGGCTAAAAATAAATATAGAAATTAAGACTTACCTTAGAGATTCGTGTTGGTGAGCCACTATTATGACTACATTCTCCTTAAATAGCCTATTAATGATAACAGTTATTTGTTCCAGCTTGTGTTTATTATCCTGCTCGACTGTGTAACATTCATCAATTAAAATGAGCCTTAGCTTGTGTCTGTTAAGGTATAGTTTCAGTAAAGTCAAGTACTGAAGATCAACATCTGAGACTGTAATACATTTATTTTCCTTTTGCTTCGCGATTCTAATATCTAAGGCCTGTATTAAGTTTTCAAAGGTATCTCCTCCTATTATCAACTCGTCATTTATCTCACTTTCAGCATAATCTCCATATTCACTTTGCTCATCAGTTACTTTTGTATTACCTCCGTCCTTTTTATTTTTATTTTCAAAATCACACCTTAACAGGTATTTGATAAACTTTGTGTAGTTGCACGTCTTAACCGCCTTGTAAATTTCCTCATCTGTGTAGTTGTCTTCAGGGTCAATGTACCTCCTAACTGTCCAGCCTGGTAGCAGTGGTGGTGTATGAGGCAGAATTCCTACCAAGTCCTTCATCTTTTTATTTGAAATTTTCGATATATCAACTCCATCTATCCTGATAGTCCCCGAATCTAGCTTTATTAGTCCTGCTAGACTTTGTAATAAAGTGCTCTTCCCTAAAAATCATTTAATCCACCATATATCTATGATTTTAACTATATATATATATATCTGTATTGATGGATTATTTTTTATATATCTATCTGTTTTAGTGGACTAGGGATTAAATGTAATAAGAATTACCTGCTCCCGTTCTTCCTATTAATCCAACATGTTCATTTTTACCAGTTTTGAAGTTAATTTGGTTCAAGCAAATCTTGGTATCGTACTTAACGACCACGTTACTCACTGATAATCCCTCAGAAAGTGTATCTTCAATTTCATCAAAGGATCCTAAGCTGTCGAGCGAGGGTGTTAAATACCCTGGTGAGATTGACACTTTACTATTAATGTGATTAATCTTATTCCTAATTAAGTTTTTATTCACTTTACTCCTCCTCTTGAATATAAATATTTTCTCTTCCGCTATATCATAATCTGGATCCAATTTTGCCAACTCCTATAGTCAGAGATTATACCTTATCCACCAAGAAACTTGGTTAACTACCACATAACTACTCATAATATAACCATTAACTAAGTATAATTAATAAACAAACTTGTAAACGTTGTGATGCACACATTTCAGTTTCTAGTTCCACAATTTTATTGAGTGTTGACTTTAATAGTTTTGCAAACTTATATGAATATGTTAGTGCTAGTCCTATATTCCCATCTACCATCTCATTTTTCTTCTGTTCCTGTACAACTCCAGTACCACTTGGCATTTCTGCTATTTTCCTATTCTCTACTGAGTTGAACTTAGAGTCACTTATGATTGGAATTAGAGGTTTCAGAAGGTTAATTACAATGAGTGGGTACGTAAGTATTTTAAGCCTTATCATGGTCCAACTGGACGATGCATGGCAGAAGAACTTTGTATTTTGATGTATTTTCAGGTACTTTAAAAAGTTATTCATGATGTAGTTTTCGTTATTGAGGCATTTTATTACATAGGAACCTGCTATGACTTGAGAGAACTGACTACAGATATATCCTCTAGTTTCCAAACTACTCCTCATATTAAATCTAAAAATTATTAAACTTTTGTATAAATAGTTTGGTTAAGCTATTATTAATCTAATTTAAACTATTAGTTTAATAACTAAGCTCGCAATTAAACTTACATTGACATTGGTATGTACATTTTGAAGACGCAGAAATATGATAACAATATCAACAAGGGTATAAGGAGAATTGACCATGGGTTTAAATAACAAAGTGACGCGGCCTATAATATCATTTTATAATTTAAGCATATTAATTCAATTACTAGAATACTGTAAACAATAACTATGTAATTTTTAAAAGCTTACTGTTAGAAATGTATATATGAATGATGACATGAAGTGTGAAAATCTTCTAAACACACTGTAATCCACATAACTTTGGTCTGCACTAAGTCTGTTATTTATATTTCCTATTGGTATCTTGTTGAATATCACTATTGGGCACTTCAATATACCGTTAAGTGCGCTTGAGTAGACTTTATGTGCTGCACTCAGTGTTCCTTGGACCTCCAAGAGTGACCTCCACAGAAAAAGTACAATTGTACAAGAGGTTAAAAACGTGAATATGTACAAATAGTTCAGCCTCATCAAATAACCACTCTTTTTAATCTGCATTGCTTGACTTATTTTCCCTAAATAGATATCAGTACTATGTTTTATAGTTTATTTAATCTGATTAGTTAAATTTATTTAGTTAATCAATATTTATGTTATTAACCTGCCACTGCTCCACTTTTAGATTTTGGTGGAGACCATTTCGATACTACAATATCGCTTCCAACGTTTAACAGCATTGCTGTAAATGAAACCGAGACTACGAGTATTACTAGTTTAAGTCCCACCTTCTTGAGGTACCATATGAAATTTTCCAACTTGACCAGGCATATATTCTGCTTACAATTACTAAATAGTTCATTACTTCCAAAAAGCTTCTCCTTTTCATCCAACTCCTTGTCCTTCTTGTTAACTTCCAGTTCACTCACATGTGGCTCGGTTTCACTTCTTGTTACATGCTCTTGTGATTCTTCTTCACATTCATCAAAATTATTTTCTTTAGAACTTTCACTTGGGCTTTCTCTTTCTAGTGGTAACGTATTTTCACTTAATTCTTCTTCCTCAGTGTTTTCAACTTCTAAAATTTCTTCGTGAGAGTAGAATGGTATTGGCTGAATATGTTCCGTCGTCAAAGTATAAAACTTAAAATAATTGTTATACTTTGCATCCCTTAGTGTTGGCAAAAAGCTATCTTGTATTGTTATAATACACGTGAAGTTATTCAGTATTCCATCTCTTCCAAACAGGTTATTGAAAATTTTAGTAGCTATTTGAGGGTCCAGAACTGTAAATATCTCATCCAATATAACCAAATTTCCCGTCTTGTTCTTTTTCCCTCCGTTATTATTTGTACTCACTGCTCCATTACTGCTCATGGATTTAAAGTTATCCAGTTCAAAGTAATTGGCGTATAGTGTGTACAATGTTCTTGCCAGTGATATTCGAACTTTCTGTCCTGTTGATAGATTTTGTCCACCTTCATCTATGAATCTCATGTCATTCATCTTCCAGTTTGCAAAGTCATGGCTAAGTTGACAGATCTCAATGATTTTTTCGTAAAGCTTCCTGTTATACTGGTTTCCAAACAATATTATTTCCCGGATTGTTCCCATTGGTATCCATGGGCTCTGGCTCACTATTCCCGTACACACATTCTTATTTATGTAATGGTTAAAGTATATTCCTGAAGAATTGTTAATTTGCAATTAATTTAACTGTAAACACATATTTTTATCTAGTTTTATTGTACACTAATTATATATTATGAATAACTACAAACCTTCAGTATGTCTCAGTTCATCTATAAGACACATTTCGAATAGAAACTTCTCGGCTATGTTGGATCCTGAGATTACAACTTTATCTCTTTGACGTAACTTGAAGCTAATTCCACTGAATATCTTCTTTTCTCCTCTACAAAAAGTTGCATTTTTCATATAGACGACGTATTTATCTTCTTGAGTTTGCTCTTCCTGTTTATCAATCTGGAAATTCACCTTATCGTCTGCAAAAAAGCCTTCATTATCGAATATAGTATCAGTTTCATCTATCAAAGTGCTTCTTCCAGTTTCAATTTCTTCTTCGTAGATTGTTTTCACTGTTGTTGTCAGATCTTGTGCTTTCTTAGGTGTGCTTTCAAATGAAGGACTCGGCGTTGTAGAGTTAGGGCTTGTTCCAGAACCTGTGAAATTGGTGTCAATATAAGACTTTAACTGCTTGGAATAGAAAAAGGTCTCTATACGGACACATGATATTGTGGTTTCAAGATGATCACTTAAATCTGATGGGAGGTCCTTAAAGGGTTTAATAAAATGGTTAAGGGTATGCAGCAGTGGTATGGTAAATGATGGATCTAAATTTGTTACCCTTTGTTGACTTGTTGAGTAAATAAGGAAGACTGCTAATCCTAATATACTTGGCAGACTTATTCCTAACCATGAACCTATTGAACTGAGTATTGTTCTTTTCAAGCAGAGCTGTAGTTCTATGATCCTACTCATTAATACAGATTGTTTACAGAGGTTCAACCATCTGAACATTTTAAAGTTGGTGAGGTTTTCTAGAATGATCAAGGTTTTAGAGATTCTGTAATCGATCCTTGTCACATATCCCTTGACTAATTTTGCTGACTGGTACTCCGAGAGGACCATAAGTACGCTAGAGATGATTATAAAGCTTACTGCTTTTATTGCAGTTGTTCCTACTTGGTAGTAAAGCCAGCATCCTATTATTAAAATCTTCAGTGGGATTGTCAGCAGGTCAATTAGCTTAAGAATTCCCCAAGCAATCTCTGAAATATCAAACAGGGCCAGATTTAACAGGCTTATTTCCTCCTCATCAAACCTCATATTTTTAGGACTTTTTGAGAATCTCGAACTCTTTTTATTCTTCTTGTTAATCTTTTCCAGCTTGAAGTTAGCTTGGCTATCCATTATCCCGCTACTCTTATGATGATAAATAGGTAATGCTGATATGTTAAAACTATTATTCGGGTCCAATGGTATTAGGAATGAATCCGATCTTTGCTCAGATTTATGCGGTCCATTTTCTATGCTAAAATGGTTTTTAGACAATATTCTACTGAACAAGAATGAAAATAACAAATTCTCTATTCTTAACACTAGTCTCCTATAATAAAAATAATGATGCCCATCCGTTACTATATCCACCAAGTTGACTACCAACACCAAAAATACCAATCCAAAATCTACAAACAATAATTAATAATACTGCCATAAGTTTTTTATAAATAATAGAGTTACATCTTAAAAGTTCTTTCGTTGTTGTTGGCATTTTTTGTTTCATCACGTGCCTTAGTAAATATGAGTTGAACACTTCGAATATGTCATTAAAAATTGAGAAACAGAATATGAATACAAAACTTCTTCTAAATACCTTTAACACACACAATCTACTTCTCCCTACCAGTTTAACTAATTTGTTACACTTTTCATAATCTCTATACTTATCTAAACAACTTCCGAACTCTGCTGTTGCGTATTGATCAAAATCTGAGTCTGGTATATCTGGGAAATCTTCGTGTTTGAGTTTTCCTTTACTTGCAAGTTTTATCCAATCTGTCATCCATGAGAAGAAAAAGAAACTGATCCCTGTACTTTGGCTGTAATTTTTGTACTTCTTTTTCCTTTTGGGTCCTTCCGTTTCCGTTTCATCATGAACTTCTGTAGTATCATCGGGTAACGTTTCAGTTGCTTTTTCGGAATCTGCATTAGCAGATTTTATTTCTGAATCACTACTATAAAGGTCATGAAACTCCACATCTTTCCCAGATTCGTACCAATTACTAGAATCTGTATTGTTTTCTACAAAGGTATCTTTATTCATTGTTTCACACTCTGGTAAAAAGTTTTGCGATTTCAGATTTTGTCAAACTTATAAACTAAAAAATTCTTGGTTTTGGCTGGTTTCCATTCTCTATTATATCTAAATTTCAGATAATTCAACTACGACCTTTTATATTCTTGAGTTTTCTATTAAATAATATTAAAATAATTCAAAATATCTATTCTCAAAAGCAACAGCAGTATTTTGTTTACATTTATTTTAATTTGTAATTAATTTTTTCATTATAGAATATAACTCAGACATAAAAAAGATTCCAAAAACTTTACGAATTTACACAGATCTAGAAATATTATCATTATCTGTTATGGTTTTTTATGTAGTCAATTATGTTACAACATCACATTTTTGGATGAAGCAGCTACCCATTAAAATTATTTTTATTATTATCTAATCTGCTCGATTAGAACATAAATTTGCAAAATATTATATTTTTAAATATTGAAATGTTTTAAATTAAAAAAAATTAAAACTTAAAAACATATGTGTAAAGATCTTGATTCCATAGACAAGTATTTACAGATAATTTTATTAGAGTTATACAATAACTAAACTTAAATATATATTTATTAGATAACAAATTATTTTAGGTAAAAATATAGTATAGATCATTTTGTACATTTTGAGTCTAACCGTCTTTCTCAAAATTTTTTTAAGATTTAACGAGTTTTAAAAATCTTTTAACTTTAAATAAATAAAATTATTAATGTGTAATGAATATGACTATGAATGGAGATAAACCGACGGAAAATAAAGATGAATCAAATAAAGTCACGATTCTGGCAAAAAAGTTTGAAATCGCTATAAAAAACATAATGGCTTGGTCTAAAGGGAAAAAAGATAAATAATTGCAAATAAAAAACTAGAATGTGAAAAGTGTTTAAAATTTATTGATTGAGTGTATTCACTATAATTAATATACGCCTTATATAATGGAATCCACCTTGATGAATCTGATTTAATTTTATTTTTTGTACAATATATATGTTATTTATATTTATGGTTTACTTTTAGAATTTGTGGAACATTTCTATCATTTTTCTCTATGTTTTATTTGCAACCATTATGTTTGATTTTTCTTCAATAGAAATACACCTTTCTGTACTTTTAACATGTATTCGAATGCCGTTAAGATTTCCGGCTTGAATGATTACCTTAATCCTGGAGAAGAATGTGTTTTACCCCTGTTAAAGAGTGATAACAAGTATGAGATAAAACTAAATGATAAAATTGTGGACTCAAATACACAAAGTAAAGGTTATTTAGACAAAGATTTATTAAATAATGATATATACAAAGATAATAAACTAAATGTTACAACCGTTGATAAAAATAAAAAGATAACAGTTGGACTGAGTGACTGCCTTTCCTGCTCAGGATGCCTAACCTCATCAGAAGAGATACTTTTAAAGGATGAAAATCACTTGAAAGTTATTGAAAAAATGAAAACTAGTGATTTCTGTGTCATTTCAATATCTCCTCAGACTATTTTTATGCTTTCAAGTCACTATAACATGAAGGCAGAAACTGCTCTTAGAAAGTTATCTTATCTATTTCGGTTTCTTGGAGCTAAATTAGTATTTGATATAGGCCTGGCTGAATTGCTAGCTTTAGCTCAAAGTAAAGAGGAATTCATCGATAAATATTACAATAACGACACTATTTCATCAACCCATTCAACCGATTTTTATTCTAGTAACAACATGGTTAATGGCATTGATAAGGATATGAACAATGAAAATAACAAAGAGATAAGATTTAATTCACCTATAATTACTAGTCACTGTCCTGGTTGGACTTTGTATGCTGAGAAGACTCTGGATAAGGATTTGGTGAACTTGATAAGTAAGGTACCAAGTAGTCAAGTTATACAGGGCCTACTAGTAAAGATTTTATCACACACAATCAATTATTACAACACCATTTACCATATTAACTACCTGAAACTATTTAGTTCATACTCTTTTCTTAATAGTTTTCTAACAAATACCAAAAACTGTAATTCTAAAAGTGAAAATAATATAATAAATAATTTTAAAGTGACCAATACAAACACTAAAATATATCACATATCAATTGTACCATGCTATGACAAAAAGTTTGAAACTATAAGAACTGAATTTCAATTTAATATTAACTCTCTATTTTCACTTTATCATTCTGATTCAAATACAAACACTTCAAGTGACCCAGATGATTCTAAGGCTTTAGAAACTGAACCTCTGGTTGATGATATACTTTCAACTTCTGACATTGAGAATATATTAAGTAGTTTAGGTTTAAAGTTTACCCAATTAAAAGAGGATCCGCCAGATCACCTAGTTAATTTTCTGTATTATTTCAACAAGTTTAATTCAATATGTACCCTAAATATTGACCATAACCTAACCTTACAGACTCTTGAAAGTAAAGATTTTAATCACTTGAGGAGGTTAATTAGAAGCTCTGGGTTATATTCTCAAAGTGGAGGATTTGCTGAGGAAATATTTAAGCACTCTTGTAAAGAGTTGTTCAACCTAAATATGGATAACAGTAACTTAAAGTTCACTGAAACCATTAATAATGACTTTAAGGTTTGTTTTTTTAATAAAAATTAATTATTTTTTAGGAATGTACTCTTTTGGACGAGAATAACAATGTGAAGTTGAGGTTTATAATAGCCTATGGTTTTAGAAATATTCAGAATATAATCAAGTTGCTTAAATCCCGCAAGAACACCGGTGATTCTGGTGTAAATTATTATAGAAATCAGTCTGATAGTTCAGCTAATCCAAATGGAAAAGATTTTGTGTGTGATTACATAGAATTGATGTCCTGTCCTGGAGGTTGTTTCAACGGTGCCGGCCAGGTACTTCAGTCACCTAAGGGTACTTCAGATTCTCAAAAGTCCATTTTCTTAAATCTTCTTTCATTTGTTCCTGATTTTATCCATAAAAGGTATTTTAAGAATTTAAACTTATCAAAAAATCTATTTGATATTCAACCTACAAGTTCCTCGGCTTTTGAGCGATTTTTAAGTGAAACTGAATATGTTAGTACCCAGGATCAAGTTTGCCAATATTTTTCAAATTTATTAAAGCTCGTTCAGTCGAGGTGTGATTTTAATTTAAAGCTAAGTTCTCAGAAAAACACAACGAGCCTTAAGTGGTAAAACACTCTGTAACATATAAATTTAAAATTTTAATATAGTAATTTATTATATATGAACTTAAAATTCATGTAGTTACTTCATATTACATTAATAGTGAAAGGTATGTAGAAGTTAAAAAAATTACATAGCTGAAAGTCTTGCTTTTCTCTTTTCCTTTAGCATCTTGGACTTGGCTCTGAGTGCCTCCACAAGTTCGTTTTCGGCCTTCTGTTTAACCCAAGCGTTCTTCTGAGCATGTATAGCCTCGAGAAGGACACGCTTGTTCTTAAATTGGTTACCTTTACACCTCATGTAAAAGTTGTGGTACATGTGGGAATCGATTTTCTTTGAGTCCCTGAGTTTCCTTAATAAACGTCTTAAAACACGTTGACGTCTCATCCAAAGGAGCTTTGGAGGTTGTCTAACACCCTTGGAACCCTTCCTTTTACCGATACCAGTATGTCTGCCCATCCTTTTAGCAAGGTGATAAAGCCTGATCCTAGATCTACTATGAGGAGCAACTCCTTTCTTTATAATTAAACCATCGCTTATAAGTTTTCTAACACTGAAACGGGAGTTGGCCATAGCAATCTCGCTGGATTCGTTTGGGTCAAGCCAAACACGGCCCTTTCCGCAACGAAGCACGGAAGCGGCAAGTCTTTTCTGCAAACGAAGCATCTGAAAAATAATATTAGATTTTAATATAGGAAATTTAGTGAAAAGTAAGACAAAGTATAGTATGATAAGGGAAATAGTGGGCTGATCACCAGAAAAGATTAAAACATCAAACAAATAAAATATAACTAAAAAACAGTTATATATTCAATTAATGAATTGTTCAAAAGAAATATGTTTGAAGTTTTAAATTCATGGAAGGATGAATCAACCAAATGATGAGTAGAAAATAAAGTTAAATAAAAGCTTACCATCTTTGCTACCAAAGGCAGATCTAATATTCAAATTAGTAAATTAAAATATACCGATAATAAAGTAAAAACTACTAATTAAAAGCTGAAATAGTTAATAGCCTATGGGGTAGTGACTGTGTATTCCCCATGGGTATTGAGATTCGGCTTTATTCTTATATTCCCTATTACATATGCTATTAAGCATAATTAATTCTACACATTCCACTTGTGGTCATATTCTTCAGGTTTATATGACCTGATGTAAGTTTCCTTCACCCACCGTTGATGTGTAATATATAATGAAGATTTGTTTTTTAAAATTTTTCTTAAAAATTCTGGCCCTATTCTTGTTAACATTGCAGTCATTTGTCAAAGCGTTAAGTTTTTTGAAGTTTACACCCAGGTGGAATTACGGTACCGCCATACATAATTCTTTATTCAATAATTTGTTTTACTCACAATATTTAAGAACCTTCTTTTTAAAAGTAGTTTAATTATAACATATCTAACATATATTGAAAATTTATTTTTAATGTTAATCGGTTTAGTTTAAAAACTAAAACGTAATTTAGGCTGGGTTGCTCCAAGATTTTTTAACCGCAATTACGTCATTGATATATTTGGTTATTTCAACAAAGACGTTGATATGGCCGTTAAGAAATCTCCTAAAGCTGAAACTTCGAGTAAAACTAAGAGCCATGGGCTGAAAACACAAAAACTCCAGAAGGAGTTGGAAGATTTAACACCTAAAGATCATCTGGATAATATTTTGAATACAAAATCTGAACTAAAAAATATATTTAAACATAAGAGAACACTTAAAATATCATACGAGGATGATTTACCTGAGAAAAAAACAACTAAAACTAAACGTGATAGTAAAACTGATGATTTAAACGTGGAGGAAATAATAAAAAGTGCAAAATCAGAGAGTTCTGATAAAGCTAAATATGAAAAGGTCAAACATGAAGAATTTGATAGTAAAACAGAAGATAAGAAAGTTAATAACTTTCCTATAGTAGAGGAAGGAATATGTTCAATACCTAATTTTACAAAGGTCTGGAACGGTATCGCAAACAAAAGAAACAAGGTAATACATAAAAATTAATGTGTAATCAACAACGTGTAGGAAATAGCACCAGTTGATTTGTACGGGTGCCACTGTGTGGCAGACCCAGGAGAAAACTTTGAATTTCAAACCCTAGTGGGTTGTATGTTAAGTAGTCAAACGAAGGACGAAATAACAGCCTTAACTATGAAGAATTTAAAGAAAAGAGGATTAACTTTGGAAAATATACTAAAAATGGATGAAGAAGAACTTGATTCAATTATAAGTAAAGTGGGATTTCATAAAACAAAGGCCAAAAATATCAAAAAAGTAGCACAAATATTAAAGGAACAATACGGAGGGAAGGTCCCATCGAATAAAAAAGACTTGGAATCCTTACCAGGAATAGGGCCTAAGATGGCAAACTTGATATTGCAAGTTGTATCGTATTAGTTAAATCTTTATGCTCATGATCAAAAATATTTAGGCATTTAACATGGTGGATGGAGTTGCGGTGGATATACATGTACACAGAATTACAAATAGACTGGGATGGGTAAAGACAAAAACGCCTGAGGAAACGAGTCTAAAACTACAAGAATTGTTGCCCAAGTACTTAATTAACTCAAAAATATTGATTTAGAGACCTTTGGAGTAAGATTAACCCATTGTTGGTGGGTTTTGGACAAACTTTTTGTACGGCAGCTGGGCCAGGATGTCCGACGTGCCCAGTAAATAAATGGTGCCCGACTGGAATTTCAAATTTAAAAAATCGCATATAAGGAAGCATTTGAAAATATTTTAAATACGATATAGTAATTAGAAAAGTATAATCATATAACGAAATTAGGAGGAAAAAACTCACTTAAACTACTCCAAACTGGAATTCTGTAGTATTTCAAATTCCTAAAAAATAATAAATTTAATGAAAACTGACTTTAAATTCCTAATTTTATCGAAAGCAGAAAATGAAATTTCTATATCCTCCAACTAAACAAATTATTAATAAGTTATTAGTAAAAATAGATTAGGAACTGATAAAAGTTACAATAATAATTTTTAGAGAATCTGGATGATTTGAAACGAGGAGATAAACTAATTCGTCCCCTTCTTCAGAATCAGTAGAGGTGTGGAAAAGATCCGAAGCCATACTAAGTCTATTGATATGTCGAGTCCTAGCTTGACTGGAAAATGTAGGTTTCTTCAGACTTTTAACAGATTGGATGGTCTTGCCGATTTGAATGGATTCCAACTGAGATTTGGGAATATGTTCCAAAAGTTCAGAGATAACTGAACAAATAGATAAGTCAGAATCTTCATGAACAACTCTGGAGATTACCAAGTTTCTGACGTTACCGATTAAGGGAATAAGCTCTAAGATAAAGTTTAAGTTTACAGGACAGTCTAAAACCAAGTTTGTTAAACTGAAATAGTTAGAATATAAGGATGAGCATGGAGATGTGTTAATTGAGTTTTTCAAAGAGTTGATAGCAAGACGATTGGATTCAATAAATTCGAGAATAACTGGACTAATCCTAGAGTAAATCCAATTGTGTTTCCTAAGCCTATCACTGATGTATAAGTTGTTGAGGTTCTTTAAAGACGATAACAGCGTTTTAAGCTCATCAATACACTCATCAATAGACCAAGCATCATCAGATCTAGAGGAAAGAGAAGAATTTTCAGTTTCCTCGGGATTTAAATTAGTTTCATCTTCATTCAGATAAGGGTTAGCAGAGTCAACATCTGAAATGTAGTTTGGACTGGGATTATTAGTGGAGTAATTGATATAACACAAATTATCATCATAATTAGACTCAGTATCAGTTTCGATAAAGTCTGGAGTCTCTATACTGCATTTGGATATATTATCTATTTTACAAGCCTCTTTAAGGTCTACACACTGGGAGTATACATCTTCATTTTCTATTGATTTTAAAAGTTCATTTAAATCTGAAATCTGGTCAATACAAATTTCAAGCTTCTTTATTGAAACTATAAACCTTTTTAAATGCTTTAGGTAAAACTCGTGTTTTTTCAGGTCGTAAAACCGGTAGTCCAGGTTTTCCCAACAACCAGAAAAATAAAAACTGAGATTCCATTTAGAATTCACAATCCTTAACATTAATCTTTCATAAAAGGGGAGAAATTTTAAGATTTGTGAAATGTTATGAGAGGAATCGAAAACCCTTAGTCTTATCTCGCTTTTGTCCAGAATGTTACACCTTTTAACTGGTTCCCCGTCCAACACATTATGAATTTCCTCTTCAGTTTTACAAACACTCGACATTATACAAGGCTCAGATTATACTCACGATTTCCATAATATATATATTTCCTCTCCTTTGTACAGAGAGAAATGCATCCAGGTGCGCCACGGCATGTCTATACCTCTCTGTACCAACTCACATTACTTGGTTATTCATATGCGATTAATAATGTATTGTTTAAATGTAATGAGTGGATTAATGAACATGAACCATTCGAAAATTAGTGTAGAATTTTCTTAAGAATGAAAATTTTCGTTAGCATGAATAATTAGTGCCATTGTTAAAAATTCTAACTCACACATTAGATTAAAAAAGGTAAAATAATTATAAAAATGTTCATAAATTAAAGTATGTTTGGTATAATAGTTGATAATATACATGTATAAGAAATCTAGACTATAAAGAAAATAAGAATTAAGAAATGGACCTGAAAAATACGGGGAAGTTTAGAATAATATTAAATAAATGAAAATCGAGGTACAAATTAAAACTAATTATATGGAATAAATATTATCAAACAGGTATATTAAATAAAAATAGTGACATAAAAAATGAGTTGTTAAAATGGAGATTTATAAAAAGCCTTCTTTGTAGTCTAGTGGGAAAAATATAATGATAATATGATATAGAATCAGTAGAATAAAGAAATTTTATGAATTACTAGTTACCTTTATTTGTTATTCCATTCAATTATTCTCTGGACCCCATTTAGAATTGATGTTGTTATTATCTTACTAAACCCCGTTATTCCGTATATTGTGGGTCTATATACTTTTGTATATTAATTAGACAACCTTTATTTAAGATTTGATATACTAATTTTTACTAATTAATTAGTTTACTTGTGTTTTACTAGCTTTTCACATTTTTCTGTGATATTTGTAATAATTTTTGGTTTAATTTTTGTTTTTTGGTAAATTTGACATATTAATAACAACTTTCTGTATTCTAATAAAGGTTTGAACATTTGACATTGAAGGAATATGCTTGAGCTTTGGAATGACTTGGAACCCTGGTCCAAAACCTACTACAAGGGGGATGACTATGGAGATACCGGGATTTTTGTACTTGATTTGTGCTTAAAAGAATGCCCGGGATTGGTTAACGTGATGAAACACCACGCCCATTTGAAGCCGTTTAAGGGTGTTCAAATTTCAGGCTGTCTGCACATGACGAAGGAAACAATGACATTTGCACGAACTCTGGTAGAACTAGGAGCAGTGGTAAGATGGTGCTCTTCAAACCCAAACTCTTCTAATAATCAAGCTATTTTTACCGCAGACAGAATGTTCAAAGGCAAAGTTACTCTTTTCGGTTACAAAGGTATTATTATAGTATTATATTATGTTACCGTATTATTGGTATATTAATAATTTAGATAGTAAATAATATAATAATAGGTGAGAGTATTGAGGAGTATTTTTGGTGTATGTATCAATCATTAAATTGGCCAGATACTTCAATGCCATTGTTATTGGTGGACGACGGATGTTGTTCATATAACATGATTCATTATGGAAAGAAGTTGGAGGATATGTACAGGGAGAAAGGCCAGTTGTATGACCTTTCAGTTTTGGAACCAAGTGATAATGATACCAGAGCGTTGTTGAAGTTTTTGAACCATTTGGTCACTAAAAAACCAGATTTCTTTACTAATTTAGTTAAAAGAACAGTAGGATTGTCAGAGGAGACAACTAGTGGCTTAACTGAGATGAGGAAATTGTACAAAAGCCATGGATTACTGTTTCCAATTTACTCAACAAATGATGTGGTTTGCAAAACTAAATTTGATAACAACTATGGAGCAAGATATAGCTCAATTGACGGAATGCACAGAGGAGTTGAAGGAGTGCTTTTAGGAGGACGTCAAGTAGTAGTAGTAGGGTACGGAAACACAGGAAAAGGAGTTTGCATGGGATTCAGAGGTGCAGGAGCCATAGTAAAGGTGTGTGAAGCAGACCCAATTTGTGCTCTCCAATGTGTTATGGATGGTTACCAAGTGGTTCTTTTGGAAGATGTGCTTGAAACAGCAGATATATTTGTTACAGCAACGGGCTGCATAGAAGTAATAAGACTCCATCATGTTAGAAGAATGAAAGATGGAGCTATTTTGGGTAATATTGGACAAGGAGATAGGGAAATATTGATTCACGAAATACTTGGAGACCCGAACTTGGAGATTACTGAGGTTCGGAAAAACGTACACCACTACAAGTTTAAGGACCTTAACAAGGGGGTAATTATCCTTTCCTACGGAAGATTATATAACTTGGGTTGTGCTAACGGCCATCCCTCATTAGTCATGTCAATGTCCTTTACAACCCAGTTTTTCGCTCTTTCCCAACTTTTGGAAAATAAGGATACGTTCGATAATAAAATACACAAAATGCCAAAAAAACTGGATGAAATGGTAGCAAGGTATCATTTGGAAGCCATTGGCGCTAAACTTACAGTACTAACAGACAGACAATGTGAATTTCTAGGAATTGATAAAGACGGCCCATATAAACATGAAGATTATAAGTACTAATTTTTTATTTCTACATACTTAACTATTGTATTGTACCCTATGATTAATCAGATGTGTGTTTAAGGACGTTTGTGGTGTGTGGAATCCAACTTAGAAGTATAATTATAATAATGTTCAGACTGGAATCTGGATTAATATTTCTATTAATCCTATTGGATTCTATTAATTTTTCAAAAACAAGCTCACCACGATGTAATAGAATAAATAAGCTACCGCCGTTAGCAATAATACACAACAGAAAGGTCCTTCCTGTATCTAGCAAGTCTAATTTTGTACCAACACATAGTAAGGTTGATGTAAAACCTGAAAATAAACTAAACAATACTTTAAATAAAGAAAAGAATAATTTAAAAAATGGAGAAAATAATAATTTTAAATTTAAATTTGGAAGACTATTTCCACTCGGTAAAAGATTACCAAATGGTTCATATGCTAGTGTTTTATCTAATTTTCTTGATAGGTGTGAGTGGATAAGAGGTATTGCATCACTGGATTTACAATTCCAGGAGGTTGACTTGTACTACGCTGTAGACTATTCAAACTCACCAGTGTTATCATATTACCCAAATGAGACAAATAAACATAGTAAGCCTAAGTTTACTTCAAATTTGTTGTGTAAAGTGAAGAGACCAAACTATTTTACACTTGTTGGAGACTTCCTTTCATTATTCACTCAAGAAGAATGTAAAGGAGACTGGAGTTACAATGCGGATGAACTTAACTCAAACCTACCAAACGCAGTTGAGGTTTTCATGGATCCTAACGCATGCTCTAATTACGTATTAGAGCTGAATAAGCAGGAAAAGGAAGCAAAACTCTCAAAAATGAAGTTAAATAAGGTTCTAAAACCATTTGAACCCAGGCTTAACTTTTATCGCGATGATAAAACCGTTCATGTTCTGATTCCACCCTCAGAATCTATAGTCTACGCAACTAACCAGGGCGGTAACTCGTTCAAGGGAACACCAGTGTTCACCACTAACCCCCCTATTTATGTCACAACTAAATCGGATAAAAAAGGAGGAAGTGATGAGGGTGATAAGCTGGATAGGTTTAACAAGGGTGACAAGCTTTTGTTATTTTTTACTCCAACTGAAGCCAAGGAATTTTACAAAAATGTCAGATGGAGTAAGGGCTATAGTTATAAGGATGAAAAAACTGGGAAAACGTACAAGTTCTGGTCAAACTCACCACCTTTCAGGCCTGAACTGAAAGTCACAAGCCTTGAGAAGATATACAAAAAGGTACACAGTTCAGAACCATTTTGGGGATATACTCTTGAATTCGTTCCACCGACTTTTAAACTAGAGAAAAGAACCGAACTTATGCTCAACGAATCAAACAAATGGTTCCTAGTACCTTGGTACAAAGCTCAAAAGCTGCTAAATAAAGTTTTTAAAAACTAGCCACTCCAAATTTATAAATATTGTCATTTTTAACATATAAATAGTACACATTTATTATTAATTAAAATTTTGTAAACAAGTTAATAATAATTAATAAATTTAAACCATTAAATTCCTAATACCCTATAATCAAATTGTTATATTTCCACCTTAAGATGAATTTTTCTTTATCAAAACCCTATTTTTATAAAAAACTTTTAATTCTATTTATATGATGAATTTTTCAACCTGATGTGTATTTGATTTTTTAAAGATGGAGCTGGAAGTGGATATAGTCAGACAAAATGAGAATAATAATGGGACAAATTCCCCAGTGTTTGATGATTCTCAAATTTTAGAAGAATTTTCCGATAATTTAAAGGAAAATGAAGCAAAATCTGCCTCCGACCAGGACGTTTACGAGGCGGACTTTTCAACTATGGGCTCAGATTCAGCTTTATACAATGAATTAGACGAATCCGGACAAGGTCCTGAAAATTGTAATTTAAATCCTAAAAATGAGGTTAATCTTGATAATTCTTCAAATCTGACAATGTGTAGCCTAAATTCACATCAACACCAACATGTTGAGAATCATACCAATTTTGATGTTAATTTTGACAATAATTATGAGAGTAATTGTGATACTAAAGATGATACTAACTTTGTTGGTGACGATGGTACTAACTTTGAGAGAAATTATGATACTAAAAATGATACTAATTTTGGTACTGAACATCAGGATAAAGATGATAGTGAAGTTGATGTTTTATTAAATATTAATAGTGATCATGAAAAGTTACCTGAAGGATGGGTACGATGTGGAAACGGTTTGAAAACTGAGTTTCCAAACACTCCAAAAAACAATTCTGAAGCTAATTTCGAGTCCAGTAATCTGTTTATTGACTTTACTAACAGTCAAACAAACTTTAGGCCATGTAATTCAGTAAAAAATTCACTTATGTCCTTCGATAGAAGTGCAGTTAAGGAACTTAAAGGAGGCTTTGTTGCTATAAAGGCTTCCAAACCTCTATCTGATAAATCATACTCTAAATCCAGGGTTCAACACACTTCTAGGGACCTTAACTTTTCAAATAGTAAAACCAATAGTCGAAATGTAAAGGTATTACCTATACCATATTTATACATTTATTAATATTTTTTATAACATCGTTTATGCATTTATTAATATATTTTGTAACTTTGTTTATAGGTTAGGGGAACAAGTCCCGTCACTTCTCAGTAAGCAATTGTAATAATTTATTGTGTAATTTTAGACATTATGGGAGAAACACCACTTATTTAAACTCTACAAATGACGATTTTGGTAATCTTAAATCCCAAAATGACTCTGAATATAAGAAGAACCTTATAGTTCAAGTCGAACAGCTTGTTAGGTATCAACAGCCCCAAATATTTTACTACAATAATTTAATAGCACAATAATTAATGAATGGTTTAGGAAATATCGACAGCTTGCTATCGATGCTGTGAATGCAGCAAGGGATGAACATAAGAAGTGTAAAGACGAGTGTCAAAAGGCCTATTCAACAGCGTATAATGCATGTCTTAAGTATGAACAGGATTTGAAAAACACTGTTAAGGTATGCTTTTGTCGATACATATTATTGTTTAGTTTGCTCTTAAGGAGTACCATCACAACAGTAGAGATGATTACTGGTCTATGTCGGCCCAGAGAAACGACTTTTCTGGGACTAACCAGGCCCTTAGGAACAATTCCAAAGATGATAGGGTGATTAACCACCGCCTTCTCAAACAGGACTTGTGTTACAATTATGAAGTTGATGAATCACTTCTAACTGACTTTGAAAACAAAGTTCGTTTATATTTATTTTTACATGTTCACTTTTAATTATAACTTAGGTGACTGAGAAATTCAACTCCTTTGTTAATCATCAGGCTCTAAATTTAGAGGAGCTCCATAAATTCAACAAGCAAGACTCCATTAAATTTGTACAATCTCTCATTTCAAGCAAATTAACTAACTTTTAACTTAATTTATAATATCTTAATAGTATATTAAGTACACTATACAAAATATAGTATACTTAACATAATATACATTTACTATACACTCATGTATATACAACATTAAAACATACACTCTTACTAGTATACATATACCATGGTACAACATTTACTATAACAAGGTGTATGGCACCAAAATACTAAATCCATTGTGAAATTGACTTAAATTTCATCTTCTTGAAGAAATATCCAGGGGATATTGAGAGGTAGAAGTAAACAACAAGGATAATGACGAAAAGGGGGAGTGGCATGAGGTAGGGTTTAAAAATCATGTTGACAAGTCCTGTAAGGACATTTGCAATAAGATAAACGACGAGTGGATATCTTCCGATGGTGTCAATGAGTTCATTTTCCTTATACCTCGCTAATATATTATAAGAATAATGAAAATTTGATGAAAAAGTATGGAAATGCATTTTATATAACTACTTACGGTAAACGATCTCAAATGAAACCACAGAACCCAGTCCAAAGGTGTATAAGAACATGACGTACATCAAGTAGCGGAAATTACCCTGAATTAAAATGAACAAAAATTTAATTATTATTTAGGGTTAATAGGGTTACCAGAGATCTTGATGACTTTAATTTTGCAAAGTAGAGAACGTTGGCTATGGTGAAAAAGAGAAAGCACGGGCTAAATTATAAATTTAAAAGCGCTTTATGGTGAACTTACAAAAAGTATGATATTACTGTTTTTAATATTTTCCCTCTTTTGTAATAATAGATTGACGCTTTGGTCACTAATAAAACAAACAGTGAGGCACTAATAGAGTTAGGGACGCTCAATAGACCTTCTCTATTAGCGTATATAAAGTCTAAAAAAGGATTTATTCATAAATTCACCAAGTTAACTAATTTTAAAACCAACTTGAGCGATCTAAATTAGGCAACTTGTTAATTGCTCCTGTTGAAACGAGTATAATCTCATACACGATTGAAATCAGGAATGGTAATGCGTACTTAACATAGTCGTGAAAATATCTATTAACGATATCCACCGCTAAATAAACATAAATTTAATTAAAATTACCGATTCTTGTGATTGCAAGTGTATAAAAAAAGTTCCAATGTCGCCCATATTCCCTTTCATCAACGTCATAGCCCAGTAATGCGACAGATATAGTTCTTACAACTGCAATTACTAGAATGATTATGTTCTTTTTAATAATGGTCCAGAGCGTCTTTTGACCTACATTTTAAAACATGAACAGTTATAAAATTTTAAAACTTACGTCTACTTAAAGCGATTGATGCACCACTTTGTGCTATAAAGAACCCAGCGCCAATGTCCATCTGAAATGTTTATAAATAGAATCTGTAACATACTGCGCTGAATCCATCATAATATGTTTTCCTCATAAATTGGTTGAATGATATGTTGTCAACAGCGAGAATTGCTAAAAATTTATTAACTCATTGTTACAATGTAGATAACTATAATTATGTGTAATATAGTAATTTGAATAGTAATTCACCTATAATTATTGCAACTATTAGGGATCCTCTTGAAAAATGAACATATGGTACAAATCTGATGGAAATATTAGTTTTAAAAGTTACCCGTTTCTTTCGTATTCTTCAATGGAATTTTTCCAGGACTTTTTCCATATATATTTTACGAAAAAGTATGAAAACCTATAATCATTATTTCTCCAAAATTGGTAAATTAAATAAGTAGAAATAAATTATTAATTTAAACAATTTGAAATAAAAATAATAGTTTAAAGGTTGAAATAGTTAGATTAATAGGAATCTTACAGTATAACAGTCACAAGTGCCACGTATATTCCGTTTAATAAGTACATAACAAATAAGTGTGGAACTATGATGACCAGAGAGGTGAATAAAAATTGTAAACCTCTATTCTTTGATATTTGAAGAGAACTCAGCAAGCATGATAACTGAAATAATTATTATATTATGATATAAATGGTATTTAAAAGGTAGTAAATAATGGACTTACCGTTGTGACTATAATAATTATAACAGTATGATATAGGTAGTGGTGTTCCAAGACTTTCCCTTCCACAAATAAGTTAAGTGCTCTGTAAACTGGAACTTCAGTTTTATAAACGCAACCATGTCGATTAATTTTAAGCAAAGTAGAGTACGACAACTCCTTGTCCTTGAGATTATGGTTAAAATAATGTTCAAACCGATAATAATTAAAGATATGAACATCATCTTTATCTGGAATCTCGTAAAATTCTCGAAACTTGACGTTGTATCCCTTTTCATCCTTAGCCAAAGCCTTGTTGAAAACTTCTATCAAGGAGAACTTGAAAATATGAGGATACTTCTCCGACATATTCAACCGGAAGAGGTTAATTGGGCAGAAATTAAGAATTAAAAGCTTTATAAAGTTCATTTGGATATATAATAGACTAATTTAACACACTGACATTAATTAAGTAAAAAGTTAAATATTACTGACAAAGTAGTACAAACTACCTTGCAGAATAAATAAATTTTAAATATATAAACTAAAAAATTAACGAAGATATATTGTTACAATTTAGATTTTGATGTTAAGAGATCCCCATCCACAACAACATGCTTCTTTATTAATTATATTATTAATAATGTTCGATGTATATTAATAAATTGACATATTTTTTATAATTTTTTATAATCCAAAAAAATTCTTAACCGATTCATTCTATTATAATAAATGGGCGACGACCTCGACCACTGGGATTCTTACAAGGATTCCGACGACGATGTTTTCGGTAATTTTTCGTTTTTACATTGCTCCATTTTTCATATAACTAATTTTAATTTTAGCACCTGAAAATGACAACAATCTAAACGAAATATCGGACCGATTAAAAGCACAGAAGTTTGTTTCATATTAATTTTTTATTCTTACATTAATTTAAACTCTTAGATTAAGTGAAGATTCTGATCTTCATTTTACTAATGATTTATTCGCCGGTTATAGCAAAGTTAAGGAGGAGTCATCGGATAATTTATTCTCAACTAATATAAAGCAAATGGGTACTTTTAAACCACATTATGACACACATTTAGCACTTGCTGATCCCTATTCTCAAATTGAGCTTAAATGTTTAAAAGATTGTGAAACTCTTTCAAAAAAACTCTCGCAAAAGATTGAAACTAGTCCAGTATTTTTTGTTCAATATATTACTATAAAATTTATATTTATATTTTTTAAATTTATGGTTTAGGCCAAGAGTGCAGTTTGGCTTCAATTTTTGGACATTCTTTTGCAATCTTGCGAAAAGAAAATGGACATTAAGGACCTGCAAACTTACAAACGCAAAGTTGAGAACTTTATCAAGAATAAAGAAAACGCTCATCGCGATAAATCTCTGAACAAAAAGAAGCCAAATGGTAACTCACACTCATTTATTATAAAATATTATTATATAATATTGATATAAAATATTAATAGACGTTGGAACGAGTAAGAATTACCAGGACGAGCTCGACATGCTATACGGTGAGCTGAGCGACACCGAAGAGGTTAGTTCAAATATTTTACAAGGTTTGATCCTCAATTTTAGGATGATGAATTTTACTATGAGTGACTTTGCGATAATATTGCTTTAAATCTGCCCTGTAATTTATTCAACATTCTTTTATACACTTGAGATTCTTTAATTTCATCGTCAGACTCCACCCTCTTCTTTATTGCCTATACAATGATAAAATATGTATAATAAATAAATGAATATTAAAAAACGGTTATAAATGCTATAAACTAGTACCTGTTCAAGTTTCTGTGCGAAACTTTCATCCATTTGTGTAATTAGAGTTGGGAGCTCCAACAACTGAAGAGTACTGAGATCTTCCAAAGAATCCTTTAATTCATTCAAAAGAGTGGCCTCAAAATTTATCAAGTTAGCCTTAGAAAACATTAAACTTATTACCTTACCTTGAATATATGTAATGCAAGAAGAACCTCGAAAATATCATTTGATTTGAGTGAATAAACTCGGTCTGAGAGACTCTTTAGAAAGGATTCTCCAGTTTTAGTTGCAAAAAACAAGTTAATATCCAGATTTTCCTTATCAAAAGTCCTTTTTATCTCTGAAAATGTTGAAAGCCATTCTCCATGCTCCCTAAGTCCTCCAACTGAGTATTTGCTAGGAGTGTGAATGCTAGTTTCAGGTGTTAATGGCGGCTTACTAAATTTTACATTTTTACAGTTCACACGGGCCTTAACTCGCTCAAAAAGAGCCTTTACATTAGGAGATAACATATAATCAATAATTATTCTACAAATTATAAGTAATTGTTAGTGTGTGGTGGATTCCTATCAAGTGTGAAACACTCAAATTCTACCTAACTAATCACAAATTAATCATCTTGAACTAGTAGTATGTAAACTAATAATATATAAATTAATTGTATATAAATTTGATTGTTGAAAGTCTCTTAAAATCCTGTGGAAATTAACTTGAATAGATAATGGTGTGGATAATTCGGAAAGAAGAAATCACTGTGAAAGAACCCTGAAACTTAGATTCCGTGGATTTCGTTGATTCTGCGTGATCCAGCGATGCAATTAGCAGCGTATGAAACGAGTCCAAGTAAGCTTGTAACGATGTGTAAAAGGTAAAAGTAGGTTGCGTAGTAATATTGGCATGGCCTGGATTTTCCGAGTTCATCGACGCAGACTGAGCCACCAGAGAAATACCGCCAGAGGAAGAAGGCGGTGACGGAGAGGAAAACACTGATTATCCACAGGATGTTAGCCATGTTTCTCATGGCGAGTTTTATTGTGAGTTCGACTTTGTTGGTCATTAATCTTTCTGAGACCATAATAATGGCCAGAAACAGAAACACCATCGATACTATTCCTGTGTACCAAAGCGTCTTTCCACCCTTGTCGAAGTTTTCAAACTCACTGTAGTGGATGTCGTACACTGTTGGTCCGTACAGTGACTTGAAGTAGCTCGTGTCACTCTCGTTTAAGTTCCCTACTGCACACATGTCTCTGAAACAGCATGACTTCCTAATGAATTTCCTCTCGTGACCGCACTGGCTATAAATGTTAATCTTCTCATTGGTGCTCATTATGATCCTCCTCGCCTTCTCTTCATCTGATAACCCCTGATCACCGTCTTTATTCACTGATAAGTCGGCTGGGAGTTCACATTTAGGTTCATCAGTTTTTTTATCACCAGGATCTGCATCTTTACCTGAGGGGTTTGGTTGATCTGCTCCATCTTCAGGACATGGAGCTCCATCTTCTGGGTCCTTGTACCCCTTGTTAATGATTTCATTGTAATACACTAGAGCCCTGGTGAGTGTTAATTTGGCTCCGTCCTTCAGATATGCTATGTCCTTTCTACTGAGTCCATAAGGACCCAAGAAAGTGTAACTGTGGCCTGAGATGTCACCGGACTTGTAGGCAACTGTGTTCACCAACCAGTCATTTGAAATGAGACTAACTGACCCATAAATCATCGATAAGAGCCAGAAAAAAAGTAGCAATATCAAAGAACATCTAATAAAGGCCCATTTCACAGCTGAAAAGAACTTGTTGAACTTCTGCATAGCCTTCTTTGTTCTAGTAACCTTTATATCAACTTCTCCTTCCTCGATCTCAATTGTTGTACTGGAATTTATCTCACAATCCTCCCACTTACGTCCCTTATCCATTTGTTTGCACGAGTTGTTACGGGATATAACTGAAATTGAATTGTCTCTCTTGTAGCACACAATATTTCTGTTCAATGGTCCCTTTTTGGCGGATTTTAGGTCATCGTCCAGATCAGCGTCGCGTGGAAGTACATCTTGTTTCTGCTCAATTATCTCCAATTCAGGCTCAAATGCATTATACTGGTATGAGTTGAATGAGCTAATCTTCTCGTAATCTTCATCTAGTGGGCTTGAAAATTCGTTTTCAGGGCTGTGATAAGTTACTGCAGGACTTGAAACTGTGACCTCTGGTTCCCTTCTAGTTTTTGATCCGCTACTATCACCAATTTGACTTGAAGGAGTAGTCCTTTCAGTGACCTCAACCACATTGAATTCTTTGTTTTCAAGGTTATTGCCATTATTGGTCGCCAAAGATTGGGCATCTTGATAATTTGATACTTCCTCATCATCTAAATTTCCCTCATCAGCGTTGCTCCAATTTTCATTTGAACTGCTTATTTCAGATTCCTCTTCAGCTTCATCATTTCCATAATTTTCCTGTTGATCCCGTTGATTTGAGATTGTCATCTTTTTTTCGTCATTTTCACTACTAAGATCCTCAATACTGGTTTCTGGGTTTGATTTGGATATTTCTGACCCTGAATATTCTGAAACAATTGATTTATTGATTTCAGATTCTGACTCATTTTCAGATCTCTCTTCATCTGGCGTCGAATTTTTAAAATCCGGCCAGATTTTTTCTGGATCTGGCGTTAAATTTGCCAGGTCTGGACTATCTGAGGTTCCTTTAAGAGTTTCCTCATCTTCAGTTCCAAGTGTATAACCACTACCTTCTTCATGGGTTCTTGTTGTGTTAATGTTCGGGCTGAGTCCAAATGACCAATCGCAGCTTTCATTATCATCAAATTGATAATCTTCCACCATTGGTTGGATTTTGAGTGATTCTTCACTTATTCCCCCCGCCATCGAACTATCGTTACCCTTAATGTTCTCACCTAGCTTGTTATTCTCCTTGTAGGATGAGATTCCTTCGAAAGACGATGTTTCGAAATTTTCTGGGTTATTTTCGTCTTTTTTTGTGTCTAATTGACTCATATCGTCTGTAAATTTACTTTCAGATAATCCGTCGAACGATTCCACAATTTTTTTATTATTACCTTTTTATTTGTAAAAAAAATCCTTTTTATTAAATAAAGTGGCTCCAATGCAAAATATTTTGATTATATGTTAAATGTGTTAGTGAATCCTCGGCCTTTAAGCTAGCTGATTTCCGCCGTACAATTTCTAGTTATTGTGACCCGGCTTTTTTTCTAAATTTTAAGGTATACACATTTGTACAGATTTCGCTTATATTATCAAATAGTGTTCCGAATCTGCCAATTTCCCTGGGGAAAAATAAATTACAAGCGAGAAAGAACATTCATGATTCATTTCCCAATAACAAAAATTAAGACCACAGAGTCTAGCCGCAATAGACCATATGAATGTTTAAAAAAATACATAAATAAAATAAATACAAGGAAAAAGTGTATTAATTAACATATAACGTGGATTGAAAATTTTTAGTTATAGTAAAACAATGACTCAATTGAATCAACAGCAAATAACAAAGGATGCAATGTTAAAAGAACGGTGACTAAGAATCAGTGTACAAAAAGTGATAAAATTAAGCTCTTTCACCCCTGATCCTCCTGGCCAAATGTACATCCTTGGGCATGATGGTGACTCTCTTGGCGTGGATTGCGCACAAGTTGGTGTCCTCAAAAAGTCCAACGAGATAAGCTTCGGCAGCTTCTTGAAGTGCCAAAACAGCCTGTGATTGGAACCTTAAATCGGTCTTGTAGTCCTGGGCGATTTCGCGAACTAGTCTTTGGAACGGCAACTTCCTGATCAAGAGCTCTGTTGACTTCTGGAACTTCCTGATTTCCCTAAGAGCTACAGTACCTGGGCGATACCTATGTGGTTTCTTGACACCACCTGTGATGGGAGCGGTTTTCCTTGCAGCCTTGGTTGCGAGTTGTTTGCGGGGTGCTTTACCACCGGTTGATTTTCTTGCAGTCTGCTTAGTCCTGGCCATGTTGTGCAGTTATTATAATCTTTGATTGGTAGTGAATGCAGTTGTGAAATATTAGTATGGTTATAGTACGTCAGTGATCTGGATCAAAAAAATTTCGGTTATTTAAATCACTGATAAAAGCGAACAAAATAATTTTGAAATACGATGTTCAAAAATTGTTACTCTTATTTACAGATCTAAAATGGATTATCAGATGATACTAACAATCCTAATGTAAACTTAATGGTAAAATACGTAGGCGAACTTGATATTAAAGGGCCTTATATTTGCAATAAACAGGGGAAAAGATTAGCAGTAATTAAATTCGTAAAAAATTGATAATAATAAGATCTCTCACTTTTACGCACAAAATTAATATGTGGCATAGCCCCAGTATTGGTTACGACACACTTGTGAAGGAGACTATCCCTAAACTGAGCTTTTACACACTTTTTTTCCTGATTCCTTGTTTATTTTAATTTAAAAAAATTATTTAGTACATATTAACAACACATTCATTTATTTTTCCTAATATTTCATCAATTTTCCCACTTCAACATCAGTAGCCTATAAATTACCAAAATCACTTCATATATAACATTTTTATTTAATTTTCCAGATTTATATTGTTTTTACTAATATTTAACACATGATTTCTGATTTTTAGGGTGTTATTATATTCGATCACTCTGTTTGATCTACCTATTATTTACACCCTAATAATGGAAATCAATAAGTAAAATAAATACGTTTGAATAGTATTAATTATAACATGATATGATACGGAAGAAATTAGTAACAAAGTTCTTATGCGATTCCAGATGTGTGTTTGATGTTAAAGTTCAGCATGTTCTGTAACAGGAACCTCAACTCTTTCTTTTTCTTCAACAGTCTCCTTGGCAGCTTTCTCTTCTTTAGCGCTAAGCAAATGTTCAAGTTCGTGGAGAACAGGATGAGCAGGAATTTCAGGGTTGTATTTATCCTCTGTATTTGTGTAGCTTAAAAGCTTATTGTAGAACTTCTCCTTATCAACAACCTCAAGGAAATCAGCGCCGTGGGAGTATCCTAGAAGAAGTTCCTTAGTGTCACCTTCAGAGTTGAAGTATGATACGTGAGAAAGTCCGAATCCCATACACCTGAAGAATCCGACTAGTCTTGTAAGCTTTTGCCCTGGTCTTGCCGCCCATATATTCTGGTTTCCAACTACAACTTTATCAACATCAGAGTTGTACAAGGGGTTGAAGAAATAAACCCGAAGGCCTCTGTGTTCATGGACTTCCATATTCCCCAAATTAGAGTCTGGTTCAAAAAAGTTAAATGTTTTAGAATAAGTAAAATTCAATCCAAATATTCCGAATATGGCAAGTAAATAGGTAAAGGTATTCATTTTTATGTTATAAAATATTTATAATGAATTACTACCAAGTAATTACAAGAATGTCAAGCAATCAAGAAAATATCGACTCAAAGAATCAATAAATAAGGGTTTATTAAGAATATTTGGAGTTAAAAGTTAAATATTAGGAATAATTCAGTAGTTTTCCTATGGGGAATAAGAAGAACATAGCCGTGGGGATAATAAAACCGATTACTGTTCCATATATATACACATAATAATTAATTCTTATGGAAGTTCGTTTTAAATTGTTTTAAATTGGTCTTTCAATTATTTTTCCCCAAATTTGTATAAATTTGATTTTTTTTATAGAATCCAGAATCACTGTAATATTTTTCATTCTTTTTGTATACTAATATATTAGCAATTTCTATTTCTTGAAGTTGTTTACCATTAGTTTTGGTACATCTTTACCTTTCTTCCACTTTATAAAACAACACGTAAATATTTATATCTACACACCTTTAGTTCATATATTACTCTGTGGAACATACTATAAAGTATCAAATTATTTTACAATGTAAATTATAAATATTTTTAAATAATTCTATGTTCCGAAATAACCCCCAAGATTGATTTTAAAACCATCAAAGGCACCACTTATTCTATCCTGAGCAGTCTAAAAAATTATAATTCGGGATTTATTTATCGTTAATTTATTATATATATAATAATTTTTGGGGTTTGAAAACTCCAATAACTTAAAATAAGTATTAATGATAAATAAATACCGATGTGGCGTTTTGAACCATGCCGCCAATAGAATTCCAGAGTGACTCCATCTCTTTGGGGGAATGAACTGTAACACGATCTCCATTTTCCTTCAAATTTATAGTCTTCATGCTTAGAACTTGCTAATAAATTATTGATAGTATAAATAACAGGGTTTGTGAGTAGTATTGAATACCTCTGAGTGGTAATTAGAGGCGAAAACAACCACGAAACAGGATTCTCCTGAATTATCCTTAACTTTATCCACGTAAATCACCGGTCCAAACCATGAGAAAAAATTTCTACATTCGTTTTTGCCGAAACTTGAGGGAAAACCCTTCAAAACCACAGTCGAGCCGGGATCGAATCCAGATGGCTGTTCAATCATGATTAAATTATCGATTTTTAAGTAGTTAATATTATATTTTTAAATTATTCTATAATGTGTACAGACTTACAGTTGATACAGAGGATACATCAGTCATTAATAACTTGAAATTATATACACACTCCTGAGTCAACACGATATATTAGCGGCATTGAAAATAATTGATTGAATTTATAGTTTTATATAATATTATAACACTAAAATTAGTTTTTCATCATTTGGTTGGGATAACTACTTTTATATTACCTAGTAGTTCCCACAATCTATCCGAGTAAGAATCCGATAAAAACCATAAAAATCGTCAACTTGATTTTAATAACACTAACATGTAAAAGCAATTAAAAATTATGCGCTAAAATATATATACTTCTGTGAGTGAAATGTTTTACTCATTAGTCCTGAACCATAGGTTATGAATAATAAAAATGAAAATATTGGAGATTTTTCGGAAATTCTGTCCCAAAAAGTTTTAAATTTTTCTCCAAATTATTAAAGTTTCAACTAAATAATATAATCATGATATAATTTGTTCAAAATCGAGTCAAATCAAACTATGCTTGGTTTTTCTAGAGTCTTATAAAATGTATCTACTGGTACAGAGTCCCATTTTTGGTTTGATACGACAAAGTATTTGTTTCCACTTACTTTTCCTCCTAAAATAAGTAATTTAAGGCCTTGAGGCTTCCGAGATTTGAAATAAATGACTATCCACTTGACCCTGAAGTTGTGTTTAACACTCTTCCAAACCACTCCATTCTGAGAATCTACCATGTTAATTAGAAATTTATCCTTTGGAACCACTGTGTGAAGTTCAAATTCACCTTCCTGTGTCGTTGTTTTGGTAAAGTAGTTCTCGTCAATATTGTACAAAACGTTGAACTTCACCCTAACCAATGACTCCAATCTAGCGTCGTCGACTTCACGATATTCATCATCCAATGGATCTTCATCCAAGTTATCGTCTGTATGATCTAATTTTAAATGATCGACTTCAGGCCCTTTAACTCTCAGGTTATTTAGTTCAGACTCATACTTCGCCCTATCTACAGAAACCAGTCCTTTTTCATCCTTTAAAAAATAAAGCTTTACCTCTTTATCCTTATCATGAGCACTTGCGTTTACAAACGCAATCCCATTGTTTTCGCAATGTATTAAAACTGAAGAGAATCTTTGATCTCCACTAAGTGAAGCTACTTCCTTGCCGTCATAGAATAATCTTTTTAGATTATACCCAGTTTTCGGAAACAATGTTGATAACCGGGAATTTTTATCCAGCTTTTCATGTTTTCTGTAAAATCTTTCATCTTTTGTTTTCACTCCTAGGTCCAGGGTTATATCCCTGGTTGTAATGTTCGATCTTAGGAGTTTATATTCAGAGTCAAACTCACTTTTTTCTAGAGGATGCCAATTGCCATCCATTTTCTTGTAAAATTTAAAATCTTCTTTTACTTTAATCTTTCCATCAGAAAGAAGTAATTTAACCAGTGTTCCATTTTGAAAATTGTGGACTAGAACCCATTCACACATCAAGTTTTCGTCATACTCCCACAGGGTCTTAGTTTTCTGATTCCCTGCTTTTACTTTAAGTAACGTTTCACTATCAAAAACTCTAAATAGTTTAAATGGTTTCAGAGTCATAAGTTTAAAAGTTGCTACTCCCTCTTCATAATAAATATCTCTTGAGAAAAATATACTCAATGGGTCTGACATACTCAAGTCCATTTCAACCCAATTATCTACGAAATAACTTTCATTATCCAGAGACCTTTTCATTTTCAAATACTCTTGTCCTGTCTCTACAGGTACAAAACTACATTTTTCTCTTTTAAAAAACGACTCCAGTTGATCATTTTTAACTGAAACAAGCTGGAGCATCCCTTTCTTACGCACTACTTCTACCGTTTTCGCTGCTTCAAATTTTTTTGTACAATTCCAAACTGCCTTATTTCCATAAACTACCTTTCTTATTACATATCCATCTTCTGAAGAATAATTTACTGTGTAAGTATTTTCTGACTTTGCTGTAACCTTATATACATTATGGTTGTTGTTTGATAATATATCAATTACTAGGTTATGTGGGTCATTTACGTTATAACTTAGGTCACTTCCTGTTGGAATATTCACAACACCTATGTCATCTCTAAGCCCTAGAGGATAAAACAGATCTACACCATATGAAACCCGTATATTACATAGAAAAATTAAGATATAATAAAGCATTTAAATACTTATTTTGCAATCAATCATTAAAATTAGAAATTTTTTTAAGTGTGTAAAATACACATTATGGAAGGAATAACCTGTTTTACTTCTGTTTTATGGTGTGTATGTTGTTATAATACAACGGTAAATATTTATATCTTCTCAATTCACTTAATATATAAATTTTCAAATATTTTTCTTATTTTTATTTTAATGTGTAGTTTCTATTCGATTATTACCATATAAAAAATTATCAAATTTTCATATTCTTCCTAACTCATTCATTTAATTTTTACATAATTTTTCTATTTTATTTTATTCATAAATTCTAGCTATTTCTAATTAGATTTTCATAAATTTCTCCCAAAATAGTTAATGGAATGGTGAGTATGTAAATCAGTTGAGGATATTAGTGTGTATATGTTATTTGGCTGTAATATGCCAATTTATGTGTAATGTGTTTAAAAACCAATGGAATTCTGGTGTATGGATGTTTTATGATTGAGCAACGTGATCTTGTGATTGCCCTGGTGTAGTTGATGTAGATGCTGGAGATGGAGCTGGAGCTGAAGCTGAAGCTCCTTGTGTAGAATCTTGTCGAGCTGGTTGCTGAGGTTGTTGAACTTGTTGTTGACCTGGAACTTTCGCAAATTCCTTCTGGTAAGCAGCACTATCAACCTTCTTCCACTCATTTTTATCCAAGAGAAAGAAGGAATGGACATCTTTAGTGTTTTCGGTAAAAACTAGATCCAAAAGGCCAACATCTGTTGAAACTGCCATAGTTGCCGATTTCCACAATTGATCCGTCTGTTGAGCTTTCCACAATACGGTCTTGTCATTTTCAACTAGGTTTACGAAGGTATCATCCCCTAAGCGTTCCACGGTTGTGACTGTATAAACCCCTTTTTGTTGACTTTGGGTACTAAAAAGTTGAGGATCGAAGGTATCAGATAATAACAACTTGTTGAAACAAAGTGGTTCCGTTGGTAAAACAACCGCTGGAGCAGTAGACAGTGGTGTGGGTTTAGTCTTAAGAACTTCAGTCAGTGCTTTTTCAAATTCATCCTCTTCTTTACTGTCATAACCATCTCCTTGTTCGTTTAGCTGAAAAAACTTAAGAGAAGAAGGGGTCTCATCAGTCTGATCCCCCTCCCAAACAACAGCTTTAACAAGCTTAGTTTTCCCATCATGAACATAGAGTTTTGCCTCAACTAACCTTTCGTCATCTTTCGATTTAGTCCACAATTGTTTTGAGCCAAAGACTAGGGAGTTAACGCGGTATTCAGCCTTTGGATATACTTGGTAGAGCCTAGCCGTTTGTTCAGTGGATCTTTTAAGAACGAATTTTTGATCGTGATATGAATTAAGGTCTAGAGCAACCTCCGTATGGCTTACAGAGGCCTTTACTTCCTTCAATTTTTTGTAGAACTCAGTATTAGTAGTAACTTCAACAAAGGACGGTCGTGAATAAGACTCTTGTGATTCTTGTAGTACTTGTTGCTGTGATTCTTGCTGTTGTTGTTCCTGAGGTGCCGCTTGTGGTTGTGTAACCATTGGTTTCTCGAAATATTTTTTACCAATAGATTTATCATCCTTGGCAAGATGAAGAACCAAAAATTGTCTATCGTCCTTTGAATATTTCTCAAGTTTAGTGACATATTCGCCGTCTTGGGATGTCCACATAGGTGGGCTGGCTTGTACTTGATACAACTTACCAACTTTAACTTGGACAACCGTCTTCTCGAGTCCATCTTCCAGTACAGTGTCAGAAGAGAACATGGTCGATGGAACTTCAGCAGACAAGTCCAATTTAACTTTGTCGTCAACATACTGGTCCTTCTGTGATAATGTTTTCTTCAACTCGTTAAACTTATCTAAGTTTTCAAGCTTTTTATAAACTAGACCTTCCTTTTTGTAGTAGAGATCTTCTGGCGTTTCTGGAGTGTTAAGTGAAACGTTCTGCACGTGGACAAGTTGAACCATGTGATCTTTGGACAATACCTCTAGTAGTTTTAGTTTCTTATCTTGTTCAACGGATTCAGATGCAAGTGGCCATACTTTTGATTCGTCAACCAAAACTTCATTAACCTGCATCCAGGTTTGTGGAACATAAGTGGTTGTCTTAACAAGGCCATCCGTTACTTCAGAAACGGTAAAGTTTTCTGACAAAAACGATTTTGTATCAAACTTTTTTGATGGCAATTGCCAAGTAGAGCTGTATCTGAATGGCTTGTTATTGTTAGTTGTTTCAAATTGACTCAATTGGGTGTCGAATTCAGTATCGTTCCAATCAGTATCAGATACCCACTTTTTCTTTACCTCAGATTGTAGTTCCTGACTGTTCTGATTTGTCAATACATCAAGTTTGACAAACTTAACATAATAATCATCAAGGTAGAGGTGAGCCTTGACCCCCCTGTTTGTGTCATTAGATGTCCACAAATTAGTTTCTTTGAACTTTAGATTACCAACAACTTTGCCTTTGACAGGAGTGAGAACAAGTTTTGTTCTACTACCAAGTAGAGGTGTTACGTCAACAGTATAATGGGTTTCCAAAGGCCTGGTAGATAGATCTAAATCTACCTTTTCTGGTCGATTTGCCAATTTAAATGAACTTAGTGTGTTATTGAACATTGATTCGGTACTCATCTCTACCCATTGAGTATTATTGTCTTGTTTCTTGAAAAATTTTTTAGTCTTTCGTCGGCCTTGGGTTTCTAGATGTAGGACCAAAAGGTTTGAATCACCAACTGAGAAAAATTCGTACATTTTAGCAAATTCATGTGGATCGTATCTTTGGGTCCAAAGAACATGACCTAGGGCTTTAACATTGTTTACTTTTAAGTTTTCAACGGTAACTACTTTCTTGTGGACACCGTCTACACTAGTTTTGACAACTTTGAAAAACTTTTGGTTCAAATTCTCTTCATTTACATCCACATGGACTTTATTGTCAACATAACGATTAGGATCTTTAAGCAATTCTTTGTATTGAGCGTATGCAGTAGGTTCTACTGATGTAAATACATCACCGTCCTTCTTTAGGTATAAATTATAATTGGTTCGTTCTTTAAGAGTTAAATGAAGTAATTGAACTAGAGAATCTTTGGTGACAAATTCTAAAGTTTTTACGGCACCAGCAGTTGAACGAACTTTGGTCGGCCACAAAACAAGATCTCCGTATGATAGTGATGTGAATTCAAAATTATTTTTGGGTGTGAGTGTTGTTGTAACTAAACCCTTTGTTGAATCTTCTTGTTTATCAACAGTAAATTCGGCATCATTGTAAAGAGTTACATCTAATTTACCAGCTCTGTGAACCCAGTCATTATTGTAGGTGAACGGGCGGGTTTTATCGGATAGAGACTTAACGAGTTTTGATAATTTTCTAAATTCATTTTTATCCGTTACTTTTCTAAAAGCTCCATTCTCCTTGTAATAATAATGGGATTCTTCATCTGGAGTTAGTTTATTGAGAGAATCAGTGACATAAAGAGCAGCAGCCCTAACTTCATAACCCAAAAGAGTTAGTCGCATCATGAAAACCCTCTTTTGTGTATCACCTGGAGTCCATAAATCAGTTTGATTGAATTTGACTTTGTTTAAACGGTAGTTCCTTAATGGCATAAGAGTAAGTTCATTCAAATTACCTCGATCTGATAATCTGCGTAATGTTAGTTTGTTAAGATCGGGGTTTTGAGCAAGATCATATTCCATAAGGGTTGTGAAATAGCCAGCTTTGAATTCAGCAACCTTTGTGTTAAGTTCATTTTCGTTAGAGAGAGAAGTCCACTGGGACTGTTGGACTGAAGAGTTTTTCACAAAGTATTTATATTCACCGCCAAGATTAAGAAGTAGAAGTTTATTGTTACCAAAATCACAAACTTCAAGACTAGTTACCCCTTTCGTATGGCCTTCATCCTCCCAAACCTTTTGGTTTCCGTCCCTGACGAGCAAAGGTTTGCCGGCAGATACATTCAATTTTTTTTTCGATACTCCATCAAGTAATGTATCTGATTCTGTTACATGATAAAGATAAAGATCCTTATTGTCCAGATCAAGAAGGAACCAGTTGTCTAAATAGTCCCCTTCTTTAGTAAAAGATTTCTTTCCAGCATTGAACTCTGTCAAATTAAGTGCCTCAAACGTCGATTTTTTTTTCTTGTAGTAAAGAACTTCTTCAGCACCTCCCTTTGTGAATTGGAAATGTAAAAGCTGTAGCAAATTGTTCTTAACGAAAAGAGTAAGCTTTGTCAAAGTCTTCTCTCCTGATTCAGAATTCCACAATGATTTTCCATCATAAACCACGTTTACAAAGTTTTTTGTAGTACCAGGATTACAAACATATGGTTTCAAAAGAGACGTTGAAGCAGTTCCCTCCGGTTCGCAATGTTCCTTAAATTTTCTAAGTTCAAGAGTAACATTTTGCTTGGTTGCTACTTGAACCGTATCTGATGCAAATATTTCCTGAAGATTTGCAAGGAATAATGTAAACAGAAATATTTTATTCATGTACATTATTACACATATCCACAGAAATTGACGAAAGGTGAAGTGTAGAAATTTCAGACAGGTATGGGGAAAATAACATACAAACAACACATTTTGGGGAAACTGCATTAAGTGCTCTTCTCCATGACTTATTTCCCAATATAATTAAGTTTCTATTGATTTAAACAAATTTAAAAGTATTTTAACTATATATTAGCTCGAATTTTTAAAGTGTGTAAGAACCAGGGGATAACCTAACCAAAGCACACATAAATCATTTTAATGCATATTAACATATAAAATACATGGAATATAATATTTAGATAAAATTTTTAAGATTCCTGAGAAACTTCAGGGCTGACCTGTGGATTTGAGGCGTCGGCTAATGGGCCTTGATTGGCAGTCTTGGGTGATTTCGAAAAGGCTTCAAGCTTCTTATTAGCTAATTCGAGTTTCTGTGCAATTTGATTCTTCATATCATCTACATTGCATTCACTCCTCAAATTGTTATAGTGGTCGAGTTTCTGTTGTAACTTTTCACGACAACTTGGGAGAGAATCTAGGCATGTAGGCGGGTCGACACCGCAGCTTTCAAAGTAACTCAAAGTGGCCATGTCAATTTTAAACTTTGAGGACTTGTCCTTACTCTTGTTCTTCTCTTTCTTAGCCTTTGGTGAAATGAAATATTCATCTCTGTCTTTCTTAGGCACCAATCTCATTCCATATTCGTCCTTGACTAGGCTTGGGGAGGTTCCGTTGTGTTCCACAGTAGCCGTTTCCTTAGTAGTTGTTGAGGGTTCTTTACTTGCGTTTGTGTTTTCAAGTGTTGATAAAAATGTTAAAACTTGTTGCAGTAGCCTAACTTCCTTGTCATATGGCAAAAAGTCGCAGTTGTCAAGCTGGGATTGGAGTTGCCTGACCTCGTTCTCCAGTGCTCTACGTTCTCTTTCTTCTTGCTGTTTCTTCAACTTCTGCTGTTGCAAGAGCTTCTGTTTTGTGTAATACTCGTTATTTAACTCTTCCAACTGCTTCATCAAGTTCCTTTTATCATTAATATGTTCCTGAATCTCACTCATCAAGCGACTTTTCTCCGTGAAATACTCCTTCATGGAATCCATGGTTTTCTTCTTACTTTCGTTCAAATTAAACAACTTCTGACTCTCCTCACGTTTTGCCTTTCTCAAAAGATTCAGTTCATCCCTAAGGTTATCAAGATTGCTCTTGACATCCATGATCAAACCATCGACAGATTCCCTTGTGTTAAGTGACTCCATTTTAAGGCGTTCGAGTGATGCCTTGGTATTTCTTAGCTGCTGAAGTTGAGACATCATGGACTTTTCCTCCTTAAGGCTCAGGGAAGAGGTCATCATCAAACCTTCCAGGAACTTGATCTGATGATCTATTTCATGTTCGCTTTTGTAGCCTGATGCGGTCTTTAACTCTGAAAGAGTCTTGTTTTTCTTTCTAATATCACGTTGCTTATTATCTAATTCATCAAGGAAGGCTGAACGCTTTATATCCAATGTGTTAATTCTGCTTTGTATATCGTCAAGCCTACTTTTTATGAGGCTGCGCTCATCGTTTGCAGACATTCCACCTCGATTACTGTTAATATGATTATTTATGGATGATAATTCATTTTGAAGTTTGGCTATTATTCTGCTTTTTTCGTCAATTTGAATTTTGAATGGAACCTCCTCAGGACGTAGCTGACGGGGCTTTCTTCCAGATCCCCTAGCAGGCCCTCCTCTTCTTTCAAGTTTTCCATTAAGATTATTATTCATTGTGCCGTTGGGCACGTTTTCTGATGAAACTAGTGCCGACATTTATCTATGTAGATCTAATATTCAAGACATGTATCTAAAAAGTTTAATTTGCGCAAGGTATTATCGTATATGTTTCAGCATATTTAAGTATTATGGAAATAATTGGGAAATTAAAAAAACTACCTATAAAGTAGAGATTATTGTAATAGATTAGCAACGTCCTCGACCTTCTCCGTCTGATGTGGGGAGTTGACAAGTCACACATACTAAGGTACACGTTGATTGGCGACTCGTCGTATAACTGTAAATTTTAATTTACTTTAAAACTGTCAAACTACTTACAACATCTGGTTACTGTTGTGTGGAGCCAACACATCTATCATATATAGTAAAAGATGAAATTAAAATTGCTTTTGAAGCGCAATTAAAGCTCTTTTAGAAGAGTTTTAGTTATATTTATGATACATTGTGCCAAAAGTGCAGTACTCGCCCTGTAACTTGCCACCAATCCTCCCCTACTACATAATGATTTTCTATATACTTACCTGTCCGCTGTAAACATTCCTAGGCAGAAAAATTCATTGGATTCCGTTGAAACAAGTCCAGAAGCAGATACATATACGTTTTCTCCGGTCTGAATTACATATTTAGCTGCACAACAAAATACATAAATATCTGTGTAACACTACAGAGCTGGGTGAATGTGTTAGATAAATGCATACCTTAACAACGTCGAAATTGAGCGATGTCAGTGAGTTTGCCAAAAAACTAATATTATTCTTGAATTTGAACATGAATGGCTGTGTTTGTGTGAGTGTGTTCCAGAGTTTTGTGAATGATGGCGGGTCAAGTTCCAGTGGTTTCATAAACTTGTGAACACATACAGGCAAATTCAACGTGTGGGTAAGTGCCTCAACTTTCGATTCAAGTCCCAGATCTAGTAAATAATTCGGAAATTCAAGAACATAGTCCATTAACATAAAAGAAAGTTTGTGGTTAGCTACTTGACCAGGTCTCAATTTGACATCTCTAAGTTGGTTGTGTTCTTGTCCATGGAGTTCTGGTGGTGATTTCAGAGCACATTTGTGGACATATAAATCCTCGTTTGAAACGTTCGTCAACCTGACTAACAATTTTGAATGTTGATTTCTATAAGCCTGTTCCAATTCAACAGTAAAATACTCATTAGATAATAACACACAACTTTCATTACTGAATAACCCTGAACTAGTTTGTCTAGTCGACGTTCCCCTGACCTCCCTATCCCTGGCAGAATCCAAATTATCACTTCTAGCTGATTCTCTACGGCTAGTTCTTTCAGAATATACTCTTTGACTGGTTCTGTCAATTGAATCTCTTGGAACACTTCTATCAAAAGAGTCTCTTGGGACAGGTTTATCAAACGACTCCCTGAGGCTTGATACATCACTTACCCTATGACTGTTTCTGTAAACTTCTCTGGAGGATTCTCTGTAACTTTCTTTTGTTAGACTCCTGTCAGAATGTTTCAATCTCGTTGATGGTTTCTTGTCTGAGATTATTGTCATTACTCTGTTGAACAGTGACACATTAGTCCGAAGCATCTTAAGAAGTTCGCATGATCTTATCTGTAGATTAACATCAGTTGAGTTAACTTGGGTCTCAAGGAAGTCTCCCACTTTATCGACTAGTGAATTATCTCTTGATGCGAACTTGCCCAGAGTTGTTACAATTACGCATTTGCACTCAGGTGAGGCTATAACAAAATACTTTTCAAATAGTTTTAACTGATCCTTCATTCCAACCTCGGTTGACAAGTGGCCGTAATCGCCAAGAACATGGGCGCATATCCTGAAAATATATATATTATATTGACAGTTTGATAGTGAATAAAATATATCTTTTTAATTCATACCTTAATAACCCTTCAGTGATCTCAGTTTCGTCTTGTAGGTAATATAAGCACTTATCAACAAACTTTTCCTAAACCAAATTTGATTATGATGATTTGATATTATTGTATATAGAACTAATTAATGGGTACCTGAAATTTAACTGAGTTTTCCTTATACAATGTCGTCAATAACAGTGTTGAAATTGAAATATTGGACACCAAGGGTGCGTGTGTTATGATTTTAAAAATTAAATCAATATATAGTGTGTTTTTAGGAAGATGTTTATCTATTGTTTTGCAAATGAGTGGTACCATGTATTCCTGGATTGAGATTTCAGAATATCTCAGGGTTGAAATTAACTCTGGGACTATCAGCTCCCAGTTTGTCACGTCACAGAGTCCGCATAGTATCAAACAAGACTAAATTAAAATTAATTATTATTGAAAATATAATTAATACTAAATAGATAATAGTAAATAATAAGTGTATTACCCTTTTCTTAATTGTTGGATCAGAGTCATTTAAAAAGTGTAAAATATACTCAGCGTCATTTTTAATGTATTCATACGTCTCCTTAATCTTAATCACGTCTTCTATTATTTCAAGTGCAACTAGTCTGATTTGTGACATAACAGAGGTGTACAGGTGCCGTATGCAATTGCAAACGAACTGGGCTGATATGTTACTTAGGTATGGGAACCAATTCACTACTGCCCTTATGGTCTCTCTTAGTATTCCTGTTTTTGTCATGTATATACTCAGGTTCATTAATTTCTTAGCCCTGTTGCTATGCTTGTTTCCGAGCCGTGTTAATATTAGGTTACTTGTTTTATCCATTAAAATTTTAAGTGAATTTGACAACATGGGAAGAAAGTCGTAATTTGGAAGTGGTTCTACGGAGGCAAAGATGCTTAAAATCTTAACAGTAAGCCAGGGTGCTGATATTGTGAAGTAACAGTGCTCTACTGGTACTTCATCCTTAGATAATTCAGATAGAAATGATGCAAGTCGGTCTACTGATAATTCCCAGTTTTTAGGCTTCTGGCTCAAAATGGGATGCAATAAATTACAGATTGGTAACAGGCATGAAACTGTAGTCTCAGATTCCAAGATTCGGTATACCAT
Source organism: Theileria sp. buffalo (assembly GCA_026724395.1). Classification (NCBI taxonomy): domain Eukaryota; phylum Apicomplexa; class Aconoidasida; order Piroplasmida; family Theileriidae; genus Theileria; species Theileria sp. buffalo. The sequence goes on along the minus strand of JAJHPJ010000004.1, from coordinate 54,035 downwards.
GCCATACCATTCATTAATGTTATATAGTTGAGGGTTTAGTTTATATGTTCTCAGGAGGCACATATAAAGCTTCTTACGAAGGTAATCATTATCGGATGAGTAATTCATACTCAATCTGACAACTTCACCTGAAAGCCGTTCGTTGATTTCTAGTGAATGGCTGTTTGCTAAAAAGATCAGTGCCAGTGAACAAACGTGTTCACAGGAGTTATTCATGTCCTCTAATGTTGTATTTATGCATAATCTCATGACTTCTTCATATTCCCTCAGCAAAATCTCACATCCCATGTATCCTGTTGCTTTATCTGGTAACTTTGGTGACGCCATTAACTGTACAGACTCTAGATATCCCAAATCTATATCATATCCCAGCATTTGGACATATAATAGCTTCAATAAGTTTTTTTTCTTGTCATAGTCTGTCAATCTGGGACTAGAGAAGCTGACCCTGATCTTTGCCACCTCTTCCTTAATTCTTGTTTCCTTTTCTTCATCTGTTTTCAAGTTTCGGATATCTGTTATAAATTTTACTAATCCGCGCACATATTGTCCCTTCATTTGGCTCCAGGTGGTTAACTATCAAATAAATTTAAACTGTGCACAAACAATGTGCCTTAAGGAGAAAATTATCATGAAAATTGAATACATTATATGAAATATATAAAAATATAAAGTGTAATTTTATTACTTAAAATAATTGTGATGTTAAGTTACAATTGATGCTGGTAGTGGTGATGTAGCATCGCAGAATTAGAATTATGTTTTACAATTTACATCGTAGTAAAAAATTTTCACCATTAAAACAATTATTATTTTATACATTTTATTATAATTGCCCTTCCATTTGAATTTTTATGAGTTTCTTGAATCTCAGCGTATACCTCAGAAGGTACATGAAATTCCCGGATTAAGATTATTCACACCCAAAACTATTAAATCCTAATCCGATTTTTTCTATACATTTTTAATCTGGTTTTTATTCAATCTGATTCCGAAACGATAAAGAAGTAGAAGAATATAATAACGAAGCTGACCTAGGAATCATTATACACATTTTTATTACTTACTGTTAAAATTATATATAGTCTTTTATTTTTTATGTTATTTATTATAAACTTTGTTATGAATGATGAGTTTGAGTACTTTACTGAATCTCTAAACAGTCTACTCTCCCTCTTCAGGTTATCTGACTTTGTTACTATTGAGTCAATAAGCTCGCCTCTTTCCATTATATTAGCTGTACAGAGTTTAAAATATGCCAACTTACTTATATTTTCTCTGAGTGTGTCAGTTGTATAAATCAATGAAGATTCGATAGATTTAAGCTTCATATTTGTGTTATTATATTCATTCTGATCAGAATTATAAAATATTCCCACCTACCACTAGTTTAGACATCATTTTAGTCAGAGTTCTGCTCCTGTTACTAGTATTGTTGAACACATTACTATTAATCTTTGAGTCCAGTTCCGCCTACATGATTATTGTAATTCGTAATAATTACCAGAAATTTTTTTGGAAGATCTGTGTTTTCGTCAGATGATGTTACGCATGATAATACAAGACCGTTTTTAACATGCTGAAATTTGTTAAGAAATAGTAACATACGTGAAAAAAGTAGTGTCCAAGAATTACGTTAAAACCGTTAGAATTGTTTTTAGGGATCTTTGATAAATTATTTCTGCAATTAATTTGTTTATATATTTCAGTTACCTTGCAATCAAATCTAGATTTACAGATTTGTCTGAGTTATATATTTGTGGAGTTGCGTAATCTGCGATAACTGAATCATTTTGGGCTATGAAAGAGTAGAGTATCGTCGACATAGCACAAAAAATTATATATTTCTTTTCATTTCAAGAATTTATACACTAATGATGGTTCAATGTACACCCAATATGTTATACTCTCCGTCCACACCGGGGATCTATATATCTATTTTTCAGTCCTTTTCATACTTCTTTGACTCTAGTAATATTTATTATTATCAATATGATCCACTTGTAACTTTTAATCAATTTTTTCAATTTACACATTAACCTGTTCATCTCCACCTTCCAACCCTAACATTATACCATAAATACATCACACATTCCTCATATAAATTTACCAATAAATACTACTAATAATTTTAAAAAATTAAAATAGTATATTACAGCAATGCCTTTACTAACTCCTCCAACTCAGAGTTATTTTTAATCTTTACCAATTTGGTGGAATCTGCATTATCAACTTCATTTAAACTACTGAAATTCAAATACAAGTCATTTGGATATTGGTTTAACTGTTCGTTAAAGTTCGATAACTCCTTAATATTTTGAACTAAATTCTTACTTCCTACTATCCAAAGTCCTAGTCTCGAACGACTTGTCGCAACCACAAATCTTCTTGGATCTCTCAAATAACCAATATTCTTGGTCCTCACCATTGATACTATTACATAGTCTGCCTGTCTACCTTGGAATTTATCTATTGTTGATACAAATGGTGAGCCTATCTTATTGTTCCAACTACACCTCTTCTTAACAATATCCTCAATCAAACACTTTTGACCATTATAAGCAGTCAATATCACTATATCTTCCAAGCCTATTAATCTCATTAGCATGTATAACAACACACAATATGTTGCTTCTGCTAAATTCTGGTAGAAATACTTAATAGGGCTAGTCTCTTCTCCTTCAACATCAATGAATTGAACTACATACTTCAAGCTTAATCTCGAAAGATTACTTGTAATCATTTCCTTAAGATTACCCCTACTCAATAGCTGTTTCACATCCATCATATCTTTCGTTAGTGATAGTTGATCCTTAGTTTTGGTGGAAGAAACTTCAGAACTTTCCTGAAACAACCCATCAAGAGTGAATATTTTGTGAGGGTAAAAGTGACTGTATACATTCAATATTTCTGGCTTCGACCTAGCCTGTACATTCAACTGAATGTATGGATAGTTTAATCTAATAAGCCTGAGAAATAGACTCTGGTTCAAGTTAGAATACCTTAGTAGGGACGAGTTTTGTATAATTGGAGACAGTTGAAGGTGGTCTCCGCACAGAATTAACCTCTTAATATTATTACAAATTGGTATAAAACTTTCAATTTCCAGTATCTGAGCCGCCTCTTCAAAGACTAAAGTCTTGTAGTTCAACGTCGCCAACTCCTCTTGGGATATTGAAGCATGCGTACAAGTCATTGCTACAATCCTGCTGTAGTTTTCAACCAGATACTTCATCCTATCTCTATTATTCCTCAAGATTTCAAATGGCAATAACTCAAAAAGCATTTCATATAACCTTTCAACGAATTTCCTCTTCAATTGTGATAATTGCTCATTCAAATCCGCATTACTTGATACTTTATCACGATCGCCACTGGAACGTTTAAACTCTTCACCATTAAGTTCATTGATGTTACTAGGTTCAAAAGTATAACACTTTTGTACCTGGTTATACAACTTCTTTACATCCTTAAGTGTATATGGAAATTCTATACCCAATTTGAAAAAATTATCCAACCCTTCTTGGGTGAGCTTGGTTCTTTCAAATATTTCAGAGATTCCTAGCTCATCCTCAGTGTCATCAATATTATTTACGGCATCGTCATTAACTTTCTCATGTCCAACTTGAGAGCTAGTTAAATAACAATTAGTGGAGTCTGGGTTATCAATCAAAAAGAACTGGAGGAATGTTAACGAATATTGTATTGAGCATTCGTAGTCACCGGCCACCTTCATCTGTTCTTTTAGCGTTTTAATTACCTCAAGAAGATCAAGTCTTCTTTGCAAAATGTAGTTAACTCTACCGAACTTTGAGAAATGGCCCATGTTATCCACCTCAAGATCCGAGTGCCCCAACCTCACCATGTAATGTTCATCAATTAGTTCATTTTTCACCAACTTCGTGAAGATATCGTTGAGCGCAAAATTACTGTGCGTACAAATGACAATTTTCTCATGTTCATAATTGTTAAACAGAATCGAGATTATTTGGGAAACTACATCTGTTTTACCTGTACCTGGCGGTCCCATAATCACCGTCAACCCTTCCATTGTACCTCCAATTATACTCTCAACTTGCCTTGATACAAATTTTACTCCCTTCTGAGTCCCATTAACAGTATTTTTAACAGAGTGATTAACTGAATTATTATTCTCTAGATTATCCTTGTCTTGAACATTTGTTGAACTTAAATCATATGGTGCAATATCGTATGTATGATTAAAATTTGTTATTAAAAATTTCGGCACTTGACTATTGATATGATAATCATTGTTCACTTTTGTCAGGTCATTTAGGTAATTGCTCTCCACATGTAATTCAAATTTGACTCCATTTAATACCACATATTCCGAGTGTTCATCAGACGGCTCCTTCTCTAATTCATCAGTTTTATCATCAAAATCATGGTCATAAATATGATTTTGAATAAACAAATTAATATTCTTATCATTCTCCAATGACGATTTTAATTTTTCCGCGAATTCATCCTTATTCAGGGAACCTTTATTATTATAAACATAATCGTTTACACTGGAATCTATTGAATCAATGTGTATCCTATTTTCTCTAATTTCCTCCAAACTTGAAGTTGAACCCGATCCTGTCTTTAAATTATGTTTATTCATTGTATTATTGGAATTCAAGCAAGGTACAAGTTTAATTGAAATGAAAGAGGTTGAACTCAACAAGTGATCCCTACTTTTGAAAGTGTTTAGATAATCCACTCCTATTTTAACTCTTGTGTATTGTTCCTTTTTTCTTTTTTTGATTATTTCATCTCGTTCCATGGTAATTGCTTTATTTAACGAGGCACTAGCAGTAGAGAAATGACTTGTGTTTGAGGTATTTGGTCTCACTGAATGGTATGAAAAGTATCCCAAAAGAATCACTTGTAGCCAGTTTGGCATCTTGAATTTGTGGTTTACAACATTTTGGACATTTGACAAAATGGATTTAAAATTATTTTGCCTCTTACTTCTTCTTATGATCAGGTTGAAACTACTGTAGTAATCCAAATCTTCGTGTATATCCTTCATGTACTGCTGGTAATCCAGTAATAGCTTAATCCTCATCTTAAAACCTACAAAACTTTTGTTATCTAGAGGGTTGAAGTCCAAAACATTGTTATTTTCCTCGTCATAAACCTCCAGTATTTCACCAAACCTTATCCTCTTAACAATCTTGCCCAAAAGTTCAACTTCATCTTCCATATCTTCTGCTGTTTTACCCTCAGTGCCACTTAGGTTATAAGAATACACAGAGTTTAGTTGAACCAAGAACAGTATGTCGTATTTTGTCAATTGTTGCCACTCTTGGCGTATTTTATAATCTTGGATCATGGATAAGTCAACTGTTAGAATCATCTCTATTCGATTTTGGTCAATTTTCATTTCTAGGTTATCTATGCAAATAAACATTCTTCCCACCCAGTCTCTCTTCTCCAACTGTTCAACCGCCACCAGTTTATTTTTTCCTTCAGAACCTTTGTGGTTTAACTTGTTTGTGCGATTCAAGTGACTTGTTAGGTAGGATAAATAGAATATTTGCTGATGAACATACTGTTTAATTTGATAAATAACTTCAAATTGGTAGAGGATAAAGTTTCTATAAAGGTAATCAAACATGGTCAAGTACTGCAAGTTTAACTTGAACAAAGATAACGTGCAGAGCTTAATGTAGCTAATATCACCCTCCATCTCACCCAATTCCGTAACTTCTCTTCTGTTTGCTTCTTTTGGCTGTAGAAGGTCGTTAGAAGTCACTGTTGTGATGTTATTGAACAGTGAAGAGAATGGATTTAGGTAGAAGTTATTATTGTTAATAAGCATCATCTCGTTTATTGGCTTCTTTAAGTAGTTTGTCAGGTTACTTATTAACAACTTCTTGACTAATTTTTTGGACTTCTTTTTCTTTGGCAGTAGTTCTACGCTGTATGGCCAAAGGTGATCTACTGCCTTTCCATTTAACTCCATATCCTCTTTAGGCTTACTCTTAGTTGACTGAATTAGATATAACTCCTGGTTTAACTGTACCAACACTCCTATATCTAAGCTGTTAAGTATTTTTGACAGGTTATTATTAAGTGCGTAATTGTTAACCAGGTGTATATTCTTCAAGTTTTCATCGTCTTTGTAGTTTAAGTAACAAACTCTCTGGAACTTATTAAACCTCTTGTAGTAATCTTCAAGTATAACGTTGTACTCCAGGCTTAATCCCAACTCCTCGTTTATATTAAAATTAAGGTAATATTCCAATATGTTCACTAGTTCTATGAATATGTTTGCATCTTCCCTGTTAGCAGAATGGTTAGTTTTATTGTCGACTGGCTCGTACAGAGAGTGATTTTTGCACCTTACCAACAACAATTTGTACTCAATGATTGGTTTTATTACTCTCCGCAAATGCAGCTGGCTAAGCAAATCAACAAACAGTTCCAGATAATTTTCAATGTACATAAGTCTCATCATTTCAGGGTCTTCTTCTGACTGTTCGTCTGGTTTTAACTCAGAAAATGACAAATGATCCTCCAGTATGTATATAAACTGGTTTATCAATGAATTCATGAAGTCTCTTGCTAAAACTAACTTGTAACTCAAGTTCAAATACTCCAAATTATCTTTATTTGGAACCAATTCATATAAGTCTCGAACTGAAGCCTTTGGGTCTTTCAACAAATGATCAAAGTTACATGCTTTATGCCTTAATTTATAAGTTTCAAATGCCTTCAAAAATAAGGCCTTTGATACTTTATTATTCTTGAAAAAGTTATATTCCCTCAACTCCTCAGGAATATGAACCCAAACCTGTGGCGACAGTAGAGACATACAACACCGTCGCACCTCCGAAAGCTCAATTCTCTGAAAACATATAACAAAGAAACGCAACAGTGCTCTCTGTTCCAGTACTGTTATTCTATCAACAGACTCAAATTCTCGTGACTCACACAAATCATCCTTCCATGATTCTAGCATCAATAGCTGAGCTGAGTTAAAAAAGAGCGTCTCAAAGGAGTCTTTATGTTCTATAAATTTATTATTAGCTACATTTAATGTTTATAAGTAGATAAATTTGAATAAATATACATAGATTAAACTAAATTTTACTTGATGATAGGTTCGATAATACATCTACATATTCCGATCGTCCGCTTGAGTGTAGTTCTACGAATGACCATACGCAGGTCATAACTGTACAGAATCTAACTTTTTTAAAATTTTCTTGTGATTTTTTATCCAGGTTTGCGATTAGTGGGAAAGAATCCATTGATAAACATGGCAACAGGTGAGAAAGGTAATCTGAGTGTTCCAAAGAGGCCATATCCAGCTTATTAAAAGATCCCAAAAACATTATTTTATAAATTTCCACTATTTCTTTACTGAAATTCGAGTTTAATAGTTTTTGTGGGTCTTTAACATTTTTCATTTCTGGCAAAACATTTTCTATTGACGTAACCAGCCTCTTGTAGAATTCGTGTGAGAGCAACTCGTCCAAAGTTGCCGTTTTTGGACGAACTAAGCGAACCGACATTATCTATGGTACATTAGTGAAATATAATTTATAACTTTTTTGTTTAATCACTTTAATCGACCCTACAAGTAGTCAACAAATAAAATGGAAATTATGCAAACATTTTATTTATATATTTTGTACATTTACACATTAATATTATTTAAATAAATTTTATAATAAAATTAACTTCATTTCGTCATTTGGGCCATGAACCCGTTATATATTACAAACTTGAACACATCTTCGTTTAAATCTACCACCTTCTTCACATTTTCATCCAGATTACTCAAATTATCCAGAACATAAATCATATTTTGCATAATTTTATCATCGTCTACGCTTGCACATTTTTCTCCATCTCCTTGTACTTGTTCCTTTGTTAGGTATTCAAATATTGATTCCAATTCCTTCTTCTCGGGAATCTCATTAAACTCCAATACCTTCTGTTTCCTATAACTTTTAAAATAATCTTCCAAAATTTCCCGCAGAAATGTAATACTACCGCACTGATTTAAATCCTCAAATTGCTCATGTGTTATTTTATAACTCTCATTAAGTATTTTAAACATGTTTAAAAACATAACTAGTCCCACATAATCTCTTTTGAGGTCAGATTCGATGAACATTTGTACGATTTTACAAAAGTTATCAATGACTACCAACTGGTTCTCACATTTATGCTCTATAACACTCTTGAATATCCCAAACAGGTCTCCAGATGGTCCGTCCAATTGTTCAAATATTATGCTTGATTCCTGTAAGTAACTATTTGCCATAGTTATAAGTTCTGTTCTCTTTTCTATGTTGATAATTTTCAAAACTTTCCAAATATTGTTAAAATTTAACACCTTCGGAAGATGTTTTGTAGACTCAATAAACTTCTCAATTAATTCTGACTCATCATAACTGCTTTCTGAACAATTAGAATCTTCCAAACTTTCCTTAGTTAATTTTACTTCAATATATTTAGAAGCTTCTTCCACAAATTTCTGGAATAAGAACCTTTGACTAACGTATTTTTGCATTTTACATATAATTTCAGGGCCCAAAAAGTGATTACTCTGGTCAAAGTTAGGTAGTTCATTGTATATTTTTTGGAGGTTTAATTTATTATTCTTAAGGTATTTATTATTTTTAAGTAAACTCAGCAGCTTATTCCTCCTAGAATTCCTGGCGATTGTATACATAGTAAAATAGTTTTTTATAAATGTTCCGTCAGTTAGAAACAACCTGAGGTGTGATGAGATATATTCATTCAATTCTTCAAGTAATTTCCTGTGATTAAATCCGAAATAAGCACTGGCATCCAACAAATCAAATAAGTGGCCAATATTTACTTTATCATCAGTTTGTTCCAAAAAATTTAACTTCTCCATGGTTTGGTTTATGTGAATATTGCCATCTTCCAAACCAGATAATTCCAAGGATTTCTCGAATTCTGACATATTAGAATTGAATTCTTGCAATTGATGGTGGTAGTAATCAGAGAACAAAGACAGTAACTGGTAATTACATAATTTTAACTTGACCATGGACTTACAAAGTAAACTAAAGTCTCTAGATTCTGTTCTAGAGTGAATAGTTCCAGTTTCATAAGACCTTAAATACATATTAAGAAGTTCTTCAAGCATTAACTTAAACTTTGATGTGCAAAAATCGCTTATATGTTTTGAAAATGTAAGTGAGTAAAGTAGCTTAGAAATATTCGAAGGTGAGTTAAAGTTAAGGTCACTTATTTTCTCAGGAGTAGAAAGAAAGTTTAATGTTTTCGAATATATTTTACGGGTTATTTCTGTGAAAGAACTAAAATTCGTCTTCAAATTCTCCAATTTTGATATGCAATACAGTATGTGCGATATTTCTGAAATTGATAATGTTTCAAATGTAAAATTGATTTGTGTAAAAACCTTTAGTAAAAGTGATGGGTCAATGTCAGAAAACTCAGATGCATCAACTAAATATGTTAACAAAAGGCATAGATCATGATTACTTAGGCAACGAACATTAAATATCCTGCCGTATAGAAGATTGTGGAATGAATCCTTGCCATCATCAGGGACGGTGGGATTCTCTAAAGTCCCAAGGAGCTGGTTAAAATTTACATGGTTACTTGGGAGAGTATTAACACCGTTTAATTTTGTAGTTACAGAATGAAATAGACTTCCTTGGTGTAATATTCTCTGAACCGATTCATGAGATAAGTAATTGAGTTCATCAGAAACTAAATATAGTTATCTTACACATTAGATAAGATGTTAGAATATTTTGAATAACTAAAAAGAATTATCTAGGATATGTGTTTTACCTTCTGGCAAAAAAAGAACGGATCCCAATCTCTTCCTTTCTGTTATATTTTTGGTCAATTCTGACCTCTTTATACGTTGATATTCTAAGAAGGTAATTTTCTTGGCGGTGAATCGGCATTTTTTATCACTAATTCTGCGAGGTATTAGCATTACATTTTTTTATAATTAATTTGGAAAAATGTTTAAAAAATATACAAAAGCGTTTATAAAGTAGCGGAATTCAAACATGTGGTGAATGGTATTAACTTGTATTATATGTATTTTATAATTATAAAAAATGGAAGAATCTTCTATGGAATCTGATAGTGGATTAAATTTGAGGAACGATGTTAAGAATCTAGTTGAACAGGAGACATATAAATGGATTTTTGTAGGAGGAAAGGGCGGTGTAGGAAAAACTACAATTTCATGTTCATTATCGTCAATTCTAGCAGAAAGAAGGGAATCTGTTAGTTTTGGAATTTTTAAATTTATTAGGTTCTACTTTTATCAACAGATCCAGCCCACAGTTTGAGTGATGCTTTTAACCAAAAGTTTACCGACACACCAACCTTAGTTAACGGATACGAAAACTTATACGCTATGGTATATAATATAAAATTTTTTAGAAAAATAGTTTAAATTAATTAATTTCATAAATTTAAGGAAAAAATCTAAAATAATGAACAGGAATTGGACGTTACAAGAGTAGCAGATACAGGCTTTGGATTAAATGAAACAAAAATGTTCCTTCAAACTATACCAGAACTATTCCAAATGCTGCCAGGCATTGACGAAGCTTTATCATTTTCTGAACTTTTACAGTTTGTTTTTACAAATAAATTTTATATATCAATTATTAATGTGATTCCTAATAGATCTGTACAATCCATGAAGTATTCTGTAATTGTGTTTGACACAGCACCAACAGGACATACACTCAAGTTTTTGAACCTACCTGATACCTTAGATAAGCTTTTGGAGAGTTTTCTAAAGGTTGAATCACTGTGCGGAGTGGCAATGAAGCTGTTTTCAGCACTAAATAACTCTTTACCTAAAGAAGAAATATTCCAGAAACTTAAAAGGTTCAAAAATAATTTGACACTAATAATGAATCAAATGAAGGATCCGGTAAGTTCTATACATTAAATTATAAAAATTATGAAACATATTGTAATAGAACCAAACAACGTTTGTTTGCGTCTGTATCCCTGAATTTTTAAGTGTTTACGAGACTGAGAGGCTCATACAAAGTCTAGCTAAAACTGATATAGATTGTTCGTATATTATTGTAAACCAAGTTTTGAGTTATATTAACTTGGAAGAACATGTAAAAAATACTCAAAAATCACTGGAAAACCTATCACCCGAAAATAAAAAAGTTCTTGACGACTTTTTTGAACTTGTAATATTAACTAATTTATGGAAATATTTAGGTTCTGGAACAGCAAAATAATCTAAATGGCAGATTAAGCATTCAAAGAAAATATATAGAAGATATTAAACAATTATACGAAGGTTTCTTCAATATTGGTAAGAACCTAATGCATTCATTTCAATTTAGTTGCAATCAAACAATACAAATATGAAGTTAGAGGAAGTGAAGCGATAAAAGAGTTCTCAAAAGCTTTACTAAAACATTCACCAATCCCAGATTCCTGATTTCTAGTATATACTAAGCCCATAATGTACTACACTCATAATACACACTACTATTTTACAATGTAAAATAAATGTTATGTATTATACATGTATATAAGAATTAGTACTAGTCTATTAAGCGAGCAGCTAACGATTTAGCAGCCTCCGATAATTCATTAATTTTACTCTGAATAATTGTTAAAAGTTTTATTTAAATGAGATAAACCTTTTCAAGGGATTGAAGTTTAGATAGAGCGTTAGAAGCCTTAACATATTCAACAAGTTCAGGTATTTCTTCAATTCCATCCTACGAAAACATAAAATCTAGTAAGAAGAAATTGAAATACAAAGTTAGTATGATATGAATCTAACCATGCAAAAATCTTCCAAATGATATATAGCCTCAAGCTGTGTTAAGTACATCTCGCCAGAGTCGTCAGATAAATTCAATAATGAAACTAAAGCGACTAATCCGCCAAGTCGCATAAATTCTTTACGATATTTAATATCTGAATTGAAATAAAGGAAATAAAACTAAATACCCAGATAATAAATGTTACGACAAGTTTGAGCACAAGCAGCTCTAAAAGGGTCCAAAGATGATTTCATCCCCTTAATTAAGTAGGGGAAAACATCCTGTTCATACATTTCTTCACAACATCTGGCATCTAAATGTTTATTTGTTAATTTTGATTTTAATTTATTGAATATATGTATTATAGTTAGAGTATAACTTCCGGAAGATAGAAATGAAAAAGTAATAACAGCGGCATGAACTCGATCATCATCCTAAAAATTAAGTTGAAAACTGCGTGAGAATAATATATATTAAATATGAATAAGGATAACAAAACTATGTTAATAGTTAACTAACTTCACTTTTAAGTAAGTCAGCGAGTGCTTCGATTCCATTAGCGGCGAGTATATCATCCTTAAATTCAGGGTCATCTGAAATAACAAAATGTGTTAAATCATCGTAAATAAGTTGAAATAGTCTAATTATCATACTTTCTCTGCTGGCATAGACAGAAAGCTGAGTAGCTGATAAGGCTCCAATCGTCCTGGGATTTTCAGCCCAAGTGTGTAATTTATTTTCCAACTTTTGAATCTAAATATTTTTATCAATTTTATTATTTTGAATGTTAAACTAGTGATCTTTTTATTTATCTGTGATAAACAACAAATAATGTTACTGGAGTTGTTGAATAGCATAATTCTACTAATTTTTTAATATCGCCATCTTGAAAAGCCTTGTTAAACTTGTAAACGTGACATTCATCATCCTCATCTAGTCCTAGAATGTCTGAAATCGGTTTGTACGAAGCCAAAGTATCAATTACATCAGATTCCATCCTCAGATATTTACTCTTATAATGTTCCTAAGAATTTTCATTAGTTTTTAATATAATACTAGTCACTAATTTAACACATAAAATTATTTTTTTTTAATATTCCATTTCATCTCATAAGATATAGGAATGTTCATTACTAAATAAGTAGACTAACATATCTTCCAAAGCAACAGTTATTTCCCATCCTTTGAAGTATTCAAATCCCTTGATTACAATAAATATTCCCTTCGTCTACTTACTCTTGCACCCCTCAGCCCTTAGACAATCCGGCCCGAAAATTCCTATTCCTACCTTACACATTTAAACGAAATTCTTTCTATTTAATGGAAATAAAATTTTATTAATGGATATCTTTGGAATTTCTTGAGTTCTGGAGTTTTCCATTCCAATGGGAAGGTCCCTAGGGACCCCTTGACCAATATTACAGTAAAAAATGAACTATTTAAAATACATTGAAAAATATAAAAATTAAATTCATAGTGAAATAATATATTACATTTATTGTACTGGAGAAGAAGCAGTTTTTCAAATTTAATGGATTTATCCCAAACTTAAAATTAAAATCGTTGGGATTCTGGTCTTCTAAATAACTTTACAATGATAACGAGAGTTGTTTCTTTAAAACCTTTCTTATATCACCAGTGTTTGCATATTTTACATATTCGTACCTTTTTTGATAAGGCTTGGCGTTTTCACGCTTACGTTGATTCTTAGTCATGAAGTTGTGAGCTGCCTTAATGTTATGACGGTTTGTCAATAATTTAGGAAGCGGTTCATTTGTGAACCATGGATGAAGAAGCGCTTGTTTAGCAGTGATTCTAGTGGAAGGAGACCACGAAAATAGAGTTTTAAGCAAGTCCCAGCCATCTTTGCCAAGCTGATTAACCTTGGTAAAAATCTTTTCAAACTCCCTTTGACGGGTTATTATGGACCCTATCCTTTCAGGGTGCAAAGGGTTTGAATTTTTGTCATTCCAAAGGGGAAGTGTGCGTAAATATTTTAAATCTGCCTCGTCAGGTAATCCCAAGTATTCACAAATCAATTTTAAAATAAGAAACTCCTTATCAGCCGCGAAAATATGTGTTCCTGAAACTAACTCACTCATTATGCAGCCAGCACTCCATAAATCAACTGAGAAGTCATAACTTTCACTTCCAAGTAGAAGTTCAGGTGATCTGTACCACAGCGTAACAACCCTATTGGTTAACAAGCCCTTTCCATGAGGCAAGAATCTGGCCAGACCAAAATCCGCAAGTTTTATTACGCCATCTTGATCCATAAGTAGATTTGCAGTTTTTAAATCTCTGTGTAGAACATTATTTTTGTGACAATAATTCAAAGCTCTAAACAATTGACGCATTATCGTCTTAATTTCCCCAATACTCAGCCAAACTGAAGGCCTCGTGAGTTTGTCATACTTCTCACGGGGGTCTTTAAGTGCCTCTATGTATCCGCTTAAATCAAATGGCAAATACTCAAATACCATCCAGACGTTTTCTTTATCATTTTTCTTATCTTTATCTCTATTCTTATTCTTGTTCCTATCCTCGTCATTCTTGTTTTGGTCAACATTGGTTGTTTTGTTCCTAACATCCTTGTGGCTCCTATGAAAGTCTCTTCCTTTATCATGGCTACCCCTACGGGCGTGACTTGGATTATGCCCATAACCTGACCTGGACCTATCGGGATTCTTAGGGTTGAATTTAGATTTATGTTCATCTTCGTTTAGTTCTTCTTTGCCAATGCTAGTACCATCCGAGGTCATTGAGGTGCTGTAAGCCTTAGAATAACAAATACCTAATAAATTAACAATGTTTTTGTGTTTTAGCGAGTTCAGTAACAAAATCTCACGAATTGCATTTTTCGGAAATCCCTCCCTTTCTTCGTTCAATTTCAACTTCTTTAAAGCAACTGGCTTCTTATTTACAATATCTTCTGCTAACCAAACGTCTCCGTAAGCTCCTTGCCCAACTTGATGGATTTTTACAAAATTTTTTAATCTGACTGGGCCAGAGGAGGGGAAGTGTAATTTAAAATCAAGTTCTTTATCATTTAAAAAATGATGCTTCCTTTCTAACTGACTCAACAACGGTTCCAGAGTCTTTCCTTCTGATTTTACTAAAGGTATATATGATTCAAGTTTATTTGAATTTGTTATCCTAGTTATGAGATCCCAATCCTTTTTGATACGTTCCAAATGTTCATATTGTATTTCTCTCTTGCAATAATTCTTTAACTTATCAATCAATAGTGTTGCTCTATCCTGATCAGAGAAAGATGGAATGAATGATCCAAAAAATGTAAAAAACTCATTTGGAGTTGTAGGAATCGGACCTATCTCTGTATATAATTGTTCTAATTCATGTTCACTCAATGAATCTATAATTTTATCAAGGCTACTTGAGATTCTTGATAAAATCAACTTAATGTGATCTTCCTTTAATCTGATTACAGAAGATTCTGTTTTGGATTCTAACTTGAGTTTTAATGGCCTTGAACCTCCACTAGTTTCATTACCGAGTGGCCAAAAATAATTCATATTAACTTATCTGCATCCCTTAAAATAATTAGTATGATTTAGATCACTGTGTATATATTAATGGAACATTATGAGGTTAGTAAGTAAGAGAAGTGTTATAAAATCATAAAATATTAAATTATTT
Organism: Theileria sp. buffalo; assembly: GCA_026724395.1. Taxonomy (NCBI): domain Eukaryota; phylum Apicomplexa; class Aconoidasida; order Piroplasmida; family Theileriidae; genus Theileria; species Theileria sp. buffalo. Next base: position 38,583 of record JAJHPJ010000004.1, on the reverse strand, counting down.
CTTTTTTGATAGTATTTGTTTTAGATACACATCATTGGTTGTTTCCGAATCCGCCAACTTGATCTTCGTTTCAGCCAATTCCCTCTCTAGCGCACTAATACTTCTACCATCTCCGCAATCTAATGAAATTTTATTAGCCGGATTTTTATTCATTAATTAAATAGTTGAAGTTTTATTATTTTAGTGTTTTGTTTTTTAAAAAAATAATTTTGAGCATTTAATAACTATAAACTAACGTTCAAAATCCGGGTTTTTCGGTATGAATATAGCTCCGCCCTTTATTTTATTTTTCAATGCACTGCTTTCAACTAATCTCGGAACGGAAAGCCCTGTGTTATTCCTAAAGTCGGTTCTACCAGTGTTCCCCTTCAAATCATTTAGCTGTAAATAACATTATTAAAGTCATACTAGTGGTACTTATAGACATTATGTAGTTATTCATTTAGTTTCTAGTATTAATTATTGTTGAATATACCCTCATAGTGGAATTTTTGGAGTCGAAATGACTCATTCCCAGTCTATTCATGGTGGTGTTGGTTACAGGTATCTTGTGCCTTAAAATTCCGTTGCCCTTAATGCTGTACTGGTCATTCATGCTATAAGCGGTTCCATTGTTTGCGTTGAAATTGTTTGAAGCATGTGAGTGCCTGCTAGTTAAAGTCTGGTTGTTAAAAGTATGGTTGTTCAGTGATGATTTGGTAGTCAAACGCTTAGGGATTTTCTTTATTCTGTTCAAGTTTTCAATTAACTCCCTACACCTGGTAAGCTTTTGTCCAGGGTCATTTATGTTCTCAAATTCCTAAGAAAGGATTATGAATTATAAAACTTACACTCCTAAAACGCTGCAAGTCTTTCATGTTAGTTTCAATCTCATCTAAAATATTATTTAAAAGTGAAGAACTTACCCAAAATGGACCTATTGCAAGATGACATGGTGTAGTTCAGGTCTTCCCTTTTAGTCCTTTTAGGTCCAGCTCCGTTTAAGAAACTCCTGCATCCCTTTTCTGATAATAGTTGGCTTTCACCTAAGACTGTTCTTGATGGTATGCCATCGTTAAATCTTAACTTTTCCGTCAACTCCAATTCTCTTTGATGGGAAAGTGAAAGAACAGTGTGTAATTCATCCAGCTGCGATAATAAAACCTTAATTTGGACATCCTTCTTAGCTATGTCCTTCTCAAGCTTGTTTTTAATCTTAGTCATTTCAGCTACATTCTCCTTGTTCAACTTGTTCAACTTATAGGTCTTCTTGAGAATCTCATCCTCGATGGTAGTGAGTTTCTCTGACATCTTCGTGATTTTGCCATAAATCTTATGCTCATTAAGACTTGTGTCCTAATAAATTAATTAAATACTATGTAACATACGGATATTTCCTCAAATGCTAAGTCATCTGACATGTCATCCCTTAAATGCTTCTTGAAAAAATCAGACTCTTCATGGTCTAAAATACAAACATTATGATGTTATTTATAAATAAAAGTATTATAAATAATTGTTTATAAACAATGGTATTATAAAAAAGTACGTTGTGGCGAAAAGGATTTGAGGGATAGAACTGAGGTTGATGGCGGGGTTATTGTGACATAGGTGTAAAGCTTTATGTGATCTCCGAATTCATTTGATAGTTTCATTCTCACCGGGTTTGTCAAATTGGCAAGATAGGCCAAATCCAGTTCTTTCTGTCCCAATAAACTGTCATATGATCTCCCAGTGACCTCATGAATCTATTAAAAAATTAGTTAATATTTAAAAAATTCTTATTGATTTTAGAATACTATATAACTAAGAATCCATAAATATATCATCTAATTCTGTTACTTTCAGATTAGTAATGTTTTTCTTGTTTGGGTCGAAAAGCTTATTCAGAACTAATCTTTCTTCAATTCGGTGCTTTGAGAGTCCTGGATAAAGCAACACATTGCCACTAGTAGACTTCTGTTCTCCTAAATTAAGTGTTATTAACCAATATATGCTAATTCGAAAGTTATTGTTGCAATATTGCAACAATCTTTGAATCAAAATTGCTAAATGTGTGGAAGGTTACCTGATTCCCATGATAATCTGATAGTTTTCTTACTCTCGACTTCTAACTCCAGTTGTTTTACATATATTTCAAATATGTGTTTTTTATCTGATACATCTTCATAATCATCCATATTTAGTTGTAAAGATATTGACTTGCTGTTGGTCTTGATTTCCTATTGATCTATTTCTTTTGTATTACCTTTACTTGTTTTTAAACATTAAAGTTGTTTAAGTATATTTAAAAGGTCTTTTGTAAATATATTAATTGTAATTTCAACCTTGAAATTTTCTCGTAATTTTGATTGCAAAAATTCCACAGCTTTTTTACCTCAAATTTTCTCCGTAAAAAATTCCAGCAATCTTTCAATTTAAAAATATTTATTTTACAATCTTATTAAATTTAATAGTTAATCAACTGCCATCTAGGCCTGTTTTACAAAATATATCCACTCTGGATAGTACACATCAATACACTTATTGACATCAACTCATAGTACTGGAGTTAACATACAAATATCGAAATTAATATATAATATTAACATTTAAATATAAATATTAGCATTTAAACATTTAAACCTTTGACTTTTCTGGTAAATTAAACTTTTGGTATAAAATATCCCCTACTGAAACCTTAGAATCCTTCTCAAGGTTATCAAGGTTAAGAGACAACTCCCAGACATTCTGTTTTTTTGGTGTTCCCAACTTCATAAAAAGATGATCCATTGATTGGGGCAGCACCGGATATAGAAAATGGGCCAAAAAGTAAACTGATTCAAGCAAAACTCGTAGAACAGAATCCCTCTTATCTTGATTTTTTTCAGTCCACGGACTTGTAACAGTCAAGTAATTGTTCAGGTCCTTAAACTTCATATTAGTTAACATCAATACGTTGTATATATCCAACTTCAAAACATAGTCTGAGCACTCTTTCATGAACTCCACAAAATCAAATGGTGATTTAACTTTAGACTTGTATGATGGCAAAACACCTTCATTGTACTTTGTTACTAGACTTGTTAGTCTGTGTACCAAATTTCCGACATTGTCTGCCAAATCTGAGTTATGCATTTCCTTAAGTTGGTTTTGATCAAAATTAACATCTGAACCCATAACCGTACTCTTCAGTAAATAATACCTAAAACTTTCAACCCCAACTTCCTGGAGCAACTCGTCCAAATTAAGGACGTTCCCCAGTGACTTTGACATCTTTCGACCATCGGACCCTTGGATAAATCCGTGCGCCAAGATTTTTCTCGTCAGGGGTAAACCCATTGAGAAACACATTGTGGCTAGTATCACAGACTGAAACCAAGAAATATCCTTCCCAATAACTTGCAAATCTGTAGGCCAATACGTCATTTCGCTTAGAGACTCACCTAGTCCAGATGACGTCATATAAAACGACAACGCGTCAAACCAAACATACATAACGTGCTTTTCATTCTGTGTGCTTTTGGTAGTGGGACTAACACCTGTAGTACCAACGTTTTTGCTTGAATTTTGATGTTGGTCAGAACTAACAGGTACTTTACTTAGATCAGCTTTATCATAACCATCAGACTGATCATCTGAATGTGAAGCTTTAACCTTCTTGGGTAAATCGCCTTTATTCACTTCATTATAAAATTTAGACTCGTTAAACAATTTATTATCATGATTATACCCAAGATTCACGTCGTTATTAACGTATTCTGTTATAACTATGTCGTCTGTTGAGGGCACCTCAATTCCCCAATCAAATGAGGTTCTAGAAATGCTCAAGTCGTCAAGTTGGTCCTTCAGCCTGGTTAAAATCTCATTTCTGACCTTTTTAGGGTATATGAAATCCTGGTTTGTGTTAATATACTCAACTAGTGGAGTGCGATAACGTTCCATGGTGAAAAAATAACTACTTTCTGACATTAAGTCGTATGGTTTCCCTGAAACTGGGTCCTTGAAGTCAGTTAATTTCGCCTCTGTATTAGGTATAAAACGCTCCTCTCTCATTGAATAGTAGCCGTTATATTCACCCAAGTATATATCTCCTTTTTTGAAAACTGTTCTCCAAATTGTTTTAGCTGCTTTCATGTGTGACTCACTGGTCGTTCTTATAAACCTATCATATTCAACAAGAAGTCTCTTGTAAAATTTCTTAAATTCGTTGGAGTAATAGTCGCACACCTCAATTGGGGTTTTATTCTGTTGTTTTGCAGTGGTTAAAACCTTGATACCATGTTCATCAGTTCCTGTGGAAAAGATGACTCGTCTTCCAAACATTCTGTAATAACGGCTTATGACATCGCAAATCACTGCTTCATATGCGTGACCAACGTGTGGTAGACCGTTAGTATAAGCTATTGCACTGGCCAGGTGATATGGTTTCTTGTTTTCTAGAAACAGCTTTTTGTAATCAACCAGGTTTAGCTTCTCTGCGGCTTCGCTGGATTTATCCACCTCGTCAGCGTCAGGACCAAGTTCTGGCTTTTCACTCAACTTTGAGCCGGTATCTTGAGCACTAAAAGTATTAGAACTCTTAGGGGGAGTGTAGGTACTAGCTGACGACAAATGGGTATTCAAAAGTGAGTAGTGAAGTTTTGAATATTTTAATACTTTTGTGTACTTGCTTAAAGAAATATTTCTAAACAAAAGCCTGTCGAAATACCTAAAATAATCAGTTATAAATGAAATAAAAGAAAAAACTAAACTATATAGAATAGCAGTAAAAATACATGTTTAGCAACGATAGTAGTGATTGAACAAATTTGTTATCCAAGTTATAGTCTTCTATTGTGTTTTCAAGCTCATCCAAAAGTTGGAGTAATCTGTTGTTAGTCCCAATACTGTTTAAATTATAATCAAATTCAAGGTACCAATATAGTAGACTTTTATCTTCCCTGTATGGCTTTTGGTTGCCATCAACCTTGGGGAAGTTATATAGAGGATAGAAATGAAGCAATATTGGTTTAAAATTAAAGAGGACGTTAGGTAAGAAATTGTTTGTTTTTTTAAATAATAATAAAAGTGGTCTAAATAGTACCGTTTTTAGATACTTGAGTAAGTTATTGTACAATTCCTCAAATTCTGTAGTTATAGTTAATTATATAAAGATTTAGTGTTAATTAAAATACCTTGTTGTGTTAATGAATTTAATTTATTTAGTTCTTTGTATAAAACTGTGTATTTATATTTACTGGAATCTGTTGTCGAATCTTTAAGGTGGTCGAGGTCCGAGGATTCTATGTATAAATCGGACAATTTATCAGGGATCTTTGGTCCATATAATACAACCAAAGGAAAAGACGGTTCCCAGGTTCTCAACAAAAATCTGCACAATTGTGATTCGTTTGAATCATTTAATATTAATAAAGTATGCTCCATTTATTATAAACCATTAACAGAATGGATAATCCATTTATATATATTATGCGATAGATTTTATGAATAAACAATACATATAAAAATAAAAGGCATAATATGTTAAAGGATGAATAATACTTGTACCTATGGGGATCATAAATACAACATTTACACATTAGAATATAGAATTTAAATTATCTTCCATTCAACAAGATAAATATTTCGTTGTTTTCGTATATTTCATAGAATAAATAATAATGTATATGGTGTTGTGAATAAATTAGATGGTCTAATTGAAGGATGCGCCGACAGCCAAAGCAGAAAGAGCCAAAGCTGAAAGGAGGGAGGTGGTCAAAAATCCGTCTTTCTCGAAGCTCTCGATCTTTCCTTTCAAGAACTCAAGAACCTTGATGTGACCATAGGTTTTGACCTGTTCCTTGTTGACAACTGAATGTGCCTTCTTGGTTACACCGTCTAATTCAATGAGGAAATCAACCAATTCAATTCCCAATTTTCCAACCTTGGTTCCTAATGCTTCCTTTTTCTTCTCATCGGTGGCCTCCTTGAAGTCAGTTCCCTCAAGAGCAGTGATTTCGGCTACCTTATCGGTGACCTTTTTGAGGGCAGATCCGATCTTTTCAACCTCAACGGTGGGTGCAACAAGTTGGTCCTTTGGTAACTTCTTTATAATCTCGTCATATTCAGTTTTCTTGGCTTCACTAACGGTCTTTGCCTTCTCTGCTGTCTTTTTCCATTCGGGGTATTCACCGTCAGCCTTTACAACTGTCAATTTTTCGTCACCTGCGGCTTTTACTAAGCCCATGGTTAATAAACCTAAAACAACTGGAGTGTATTTCATTTTGTAATAATTTTTAATTCAATTAAGTGGAAATGGTAAATATATTTAGTGATCTGTACTTACTTGTGGACGACATAACGTCGAGTACCAATAAGTACAGGAAGGTATTGCATCACGTCTCTAGCCGCTATTTGGCTATACTACCTGGTCAAGCCACCCCTTTTTCTCCGCAATAACTCTCTTATCTACTCATCTTTTTTTATTATATAGAAACCTTTTATGATCATACAACATCCTTCTTCTCCTCCCTTTGAGATTTCTGTCCAAGCAGAAACTACCTCGTTCCTGGTTTAGAACCAACACCCAAAACTCTCACATTGTGTAATAACTAAATAAAATAAGTTAAATCTAATGGTTAAATCCCCAATTAAATGTGTATCTAAATTTCAAAGATCGTCAACATTACAGCCCGACTTGGTTAAGTACATTGTCTCATTAACTATCCAAACAATTATTCATCTTATTTGTTAATTAGTAAGAAATAATACATATTTTCAATATCAAGTAAATGTAAATTTATCTTTTCAAATTTTGATTATACAACATTAGTTTTATGTTTTGATCCTATGCAAATAAATAACTTGAAATTACAAGAATTAAAGGGATGGAAATTGATATAATTGTCCCATTCATTGTGAATCCACTTTGATTTGGCGTAATGTTTTTCATAAATTCTTGAACGTTTGAAAAATCTCCTGTTATAAGACATACGAGCAGTATATGTTTTATTATTTGAATAAGGGGAGCACCAACCTCAAAAGCTTTATCTATAAAGTAGTAGATTTTCCTATCAGATGTTTTAAGATCAATTTTTCCGTTTAATCCATATTCGTTTATCATTTCATCACTTATAAATACTTCCTCTTGTAACCTTGGTGGTAGTATAACATCGTCAATTTCTCTACATGCTATTTGACAACCTTTAATCTTTTCTTTAAAAAGTGTTAAATTATTCATAAGGTCCTCATCAGCAACCGCTGGATTAATCTTAGTTTCAAAATCCGAAATCATTCCACTTCCTGTTTCCAGCAATTTAGTACAAATTATCTTGAATATTATAGGATTCATGTGTGGTCTGGCACATTTCACTCTTAACAACAGTGTAGATATTAAAACAACAATACCAATTACTTTCATTTTTTCAGTAGATATATTTCACAGTAACAGCTTCAAATCAACTTTAATTATTATTTATTTTAAATTAGTTTAAATTTTGTATTTTTTCTTTTTAATTTAACAGATCCGCAAATTCCTGTGGAAGCTGGTTGCTGCTAATTAGATATCTGCATCTCCAACTTTTCTCTCGTCGGAATTTCGTCTAAGCTACTATATAACTATTAGTATTGGTAATTTGGTCATCTTATTTGTTAATTAGTAAGAAATAATACATATTTTCAATATCAAGTAAATGTAAATTTATCTTTACAAATTTTGATTATACAACATTAGTTTTATGTTTTGATCCTATGCAAATAAATAACTTGAAATTACAAGAATTAAAGGGATGGAAATTGATATAATTGTCCCATTCATTGTGAATCCATTACGTTTTGCAATAAAGGCCTCCATATATTTTTCCGCTCCTGCTATATCGCCTGAAACAAAAGCTATTGCAGCTACTACTTTACTCAGTTCTATAAGAGGGACAACGGTATCAAAGGCCTTTTCTATAAAATCGAAAATCTTTACATCATTTTGTTCCCGGTCACTTTCACTTACTTTTCTATATGGGCCCAGCCCAGCATCAACTATAAATAGTTCAGTTCCAAGGCTATCTGGTACCACAATATCTTCAATCAATTTACAAGCCGTATCACATTCGCTAAGTCTACTGTGTAATAACATTAATTTAGCTCCAGTGCCTTGCCCTAGCTCATGTAAATATAGTTTTTGGCCAATGTGTGCTGTTAAAACTGTTGCCGTGGACGTGAAATACCTGCATATTTCCTTGAATACTGCTGGATTGTAATTTACATTTTTCTTAGATTTCTCCCCCGCAACAAGTGTGGAGATTAAAACAACAAAAACAATTAATTGCATTTTAATTTAGTTAAATTTACTTTACAATACGATTTCAAATCAACGTTAATTATTATTTATTGCAAATTTTTATAAGCCAGAATGATTCGGTGTATAACTTAATAAATCAACAAATTGTTATGGAAGATAACTGGTTGAATATTTTAGTAGAAAATTGTTTATAATATAAGATGATAAAAATAGATAGCGAATATACATGATATAAATTAATTTTTAGCTAGCAGCAGCAAATTAAATACTTGCATTTCTTCTTTTTATCGAGTTAGAAATCTAGTCTCAGCATATAACATATTATAATTGTAGCTAATTAATGATAAATACTGATCTATTTAAATGTGTAAACAACTTCAATAGAATCTTGAACCTTCCTAATTTAAAATGGTAAAAATTTGAAATTAGAGTTGGGAAGTCCATTTTACACCCCAAGTTAACCGATTTGATAATTGGATATTATTTTAAATTTTCAAAATCTATTAAAATAATTTCAAACTGCATTTTTTTAATTTTTAAAGAAAAGTATACATTTAAATGTATAAATTAAGGTATAATAGAAGGTTTCGTAGTGTAGTGGCTATCACCGTGGACTTTGAATCCACTAACCCGGGTTCGAATCCCGGCGAAACCTTATCTAATTTTTTAAATCAAACATTATTTACCAAAGTTATATTCAGTCCTTAACAATTAAACAATAATTTTAAATGTGCTTAATGCGTGAGTTAAACGGACGTAAAATGATATGTTTCAAATTTTCAATTTAGAATATAAAAAAATAAACCTTATAATAACAGAGCTAGTGGGTAGGTTTAAATTCTTAGAATTTCCTCATTTGTGCTAACTTTTTGTAGTATTCCAAATCTGAGAGGTAAACAGTTTTTTGAATAACCTTATTTACAAATTCATCCAAAGTCGGATCACAGTAGTTTAAAATAAATGTAACGATTTCATGAACACACTAAAAAATAGAGTTTGTTAGTACATAATAATTTTTATTAGTATACCGTAAATTCATTATCTTTAATCAGAACTTGATCCACATATTTGCTACCTAAACATTAATTAGAAAAACTTGGAAATTGTTTATCTTACAATTACAAAAGCCGTTGATTGCAAGGTAAGACTTGTGTTTATCAAAAACGACGTAAAAGTGTGGAGTGTGTTTACTTGAGTTTTTATCCGATTCATCTGATACTGAGTCAGAACTCAGCTGATATTTGGTCACTCTATCTCCCGCTATTATATCATAAGCTTCGAGCATTAAATCGGGGAAGGTTTCATTTATCTCACTCAATAACAGCATATCTATCAAATAAATGTAAACACATTTAATTATTTAGTCATTTGAATAAAATTTAACTAAAAATTAAGTAAAAGGAATTATAATTAAGAATAAGTAAATAGGGGGAAAGGATAAATAAGTAAAATTATACTTTGTTGTCTTGGATTCGATTTACTAAGTGAAGAAAGTAGAGTGCGATAAAAACTTGTTAACCAGTCTTCCATTATAGTTTCTATAAATAGAACCCATTGTGTGTTTTTTGTATTAAATTTTTACAACAAATAACTAATAACGTGTAATGTGTGGTTGTGTTGATTCCTGTTACTATAAATTTAATGAAATTTGCTCTAAGGTGTAAATTATGGCTTTTTATTTATCTTATATTTTTTGTCATGGTTATTTACTCAGCTATTTTGAGGCCTTTAATCTTTACTTCCTACACCACCAATACAGTATTCCTTGATTCTCTAAAAACGACGTCTAAAATCACTGCTTTTTACACTGTAATTTTCTCATTCGTACTCTTAACAATGGGCTTTTATCTAATTTCAACATAATATCTTTCCTGGTTATATATAATAATATAGTTCACATATTATACATTAAAAATACTATTAGTTATATTAGTTATTAAATTTAAAGTTGCTTGGACCTGTATAACTTGAAAATTTTCTTATAACTCGTGTTTAACTTTAATTTATTTACTTTAAATTTGGTACTTAAAGCATTCAAACACTTAGCATCAAATAAAGACTTCATTTCATCCACCTCACTAGAAGGTAAACCGGTGGTAGAAGACACCAAACTATTGATATTTGAAATCGAACCATCACTGGTTTTGACCAAATCATTAATATTTATGTTCAATTTAATGAATAAGTTGTCGTTAATAGGGAAGTTGATCGGTTTGATAGCATTATTAACACACATTTCATTGGGAATTCGGTCAACTTCGTTACTAGGTATCAAGTTATTTTCAACTGAATTGACTTTATCCAACAAATTGGTAGTGGTAGTGTTAATATTCCTAATTTTAAAGAGTTGAGTGTCTCCGGGAGTAGTGATTTGGGTATCAGTGTTGGTCTTTGTGTTATTTATGAAATCAGTCAAAATTTGGTGTAGTTGGTTAATATTTTGAAGTTTAGTGGAAGATATAGGGACAATGTTATTTATCTTGTATTTAAATGAGTTAAGTTGAGTTTCCATTGTTTGTAATTTCTTAGTTAGTTCTACGGGTTTAAATAAATCGGACTTGTTTAATACAACTAAGAAGTTTAATCGGTTGTGGTTGCAGAAATTTATAATGTGTAAGTCCTCACTAGTTATTCCTTTTAAGCTAAAAATAAAACTTAACATAAAAAGACTTACGAGTCGATTATGATAATCGTCAATACCAAGTTTTCTCGGTACTTTAAGTAATTTAAACAAATTTCCAATATCTTCTCATCCTTTAAATTCTCTTCAGGTTTATTCTGTTTAAAGCAGCTTGGCATATCAACCAACATCACAATACCATTACTTCCTCCAACCTAAGTTAATAATAAGGAATTAAATTAAAGAGAAAATTGTACTTTGAAAAAGTGTAGTTTGTTGGTCTTGAATTGAGTTTTTGACAGATTTGGTTTATTTAAAATGGCGTTTAAAAGGCTAGACTTTCCAGACTTAGAGGCGCCGAATATGCAAATCTAAATAAAAAATGATAAATAAGTGTAAAACCTCCGGAATCTGGTTTCGAGGAAAAGAATCACAACTCAAAGTGGAAGCCAATAGCTTAACCTTAGGTTTATATCTGTTAAATATCAGAGGAGAAAGTTTACCCAACTTTCTGCCCCTTTTATAATGGATTATTTCATCTTTTGTAGTTGGTTTTCCTGAAATAATGATAATTTATGAAATATAACTAATTCTATGAAGAGAATAATAAAAAATAAAATGAAGAAAGATGAAAGGAAGAATTACCTATTGAATTTGATAGAATGTGGTTTAAAATGGTTTTAGAAAAATTGATTTTTACAACGTCAGGGTCAAATTTGCTTAATAAGTACCTATTGTAAAGAAGCATAGATAAATATCAATAAAATGTGTAAACGATGGGGAGTGAGTAAGATGTGTAAAATGTATTACATAATGTTGTGTAGACTATTTCTTTAAATATTAAAGGGATGAAAATAAAATAATGGTAAAGAAGTATACTTTTGAGGAATGTTTGGAGGCAGTGGATAATAATAAAGCTATCGACCCTTGCAGTTCACAGTGGATACTAGTAATGATTTTTTCTTAACTAAAATGTTTTAGTTATGGATGTTTGGCGCTTACGTTGACGAGAATCCTACGGAACAGCAGAAAAAAAGTTTGGAAGTTTTTTATAAATCAATTCCTGATCTTTGTACAAATAAATGTTATACGCAATTTCTAGCTAATTTTCCTCCAAAGTAAATTTTAATATTTAATCCAAATTCAATTATAATTAGAGTGGATAATAGAAGGATGTTAATGGGATGGTTACAAATGGCAGAAAATTCCTGTAGAGTACAAAACGGCCTCAAAACTAAACCTTTCAAGTTTATTTTTAGAATTCTATATAATTAAAATTACTATCCACTAATATTAACGCTATACAAAACTTAATAATGTTTAGTTATAAAGAATTGATGAAAAGGTGGAGATATCCTGATGGATATTTGTAAATTATTTTAATTTTTTAAATCTACAACCATTGTTTTATTTTTATACATTGTAATCCCGTATGAAAATTAATTTATACGTATATATTTCTATATGTGTGAATTGTTTAACATGTGTTATACTGTAATTAAGTACTCTTATTGAACATTAATGCTATAGTTTAATTGGTAATGAATAAACAGAACCATAACTCAAAATCGTTGCTTGGGTGATTCAAAAGGTTTCGCCGGGATTCGAACCCGGGTTAATGGATTCAGAGTCCATGGTGATAGCCACTACACTACGAAACCGCTTACAATAATCCAAATATTTGGTTTAAAATGATATAAAATAAAAATATTAAAAAATTATAACGAAAACTGTTAAATAAAATTTACTGATATAAATTCAAACAAGTTGCTGAAAATAATCAAACTGATAATAAAACTATGATTATTAGAGAGGAAATATTAACAATAGGTGTATAATAAATTATTTAATTCATATAAATATAAAAATATGTAGAATTGGTCAATTTTTGAAAAATCATGGAGTAAAAATTTTGATGGAATCACAAGTGATGTAACCAGACTATATAAAGTACATCTTAGGAAACAAATAAGTATTTTAATTATGTGAAATGTCTTTGAAATAACTTGTATATGAGATAAAATGAGCCAATTGAGACGTAGTTTGTTAGATGTTTGAGGTAAGAAGGTGGTAAAAAAGTAACTAAATTTGAAAATCGATTTTAAAAAATAAATAAAAAAGTGCAAATAATTTGATTAAAAGTGAATTTGATTTAATGTATAAATAACACAATATGAAATGTACGAAACCAATATGGTGCAGTTGGATGTAATTATAATTATTTTGTTAAACCTATATTTATAATTTTAAAATGGTAGTTACGTCTGTAGATTTATTGGAATCGAAAAAAAATCACGAATATGATGATCCTATATTAGATTCCATTTTTATACCAGAGTATGTAAAAACGTTCAAACCAACTCCAGATGTGATTCAATCGGTAATTTTTTAATCATAAACTAATATAATATTAGTTTAAATTATTATAATTTTGAATTTAAATCAGTTATTTTGATATTTTGTAAAAATTAACACCAATTATACATATGGATAATTTTATATATAGACGTCAAAGGGTGGTACAAAAGTTAGATTTATATTTAATAATGTTGATTTTTCTGATTTTGAAAACGAACATATTCGAAACTTCAAAATTTTTGCAACCCAGCGTCTAGATGGCCCCCAACTGGAATCAAACTCTGCAGTGGAATCCTACCACCGACGCTTTAAAAATACTGTTTTCGGAAATGATGGTTATATTCTTCGTTATTTAATAAGCAATGGTTATAACTATTCAAACGTTCTAAATGATATGTACAATCACCTTAAATGGCGCAAATCTACACTCCCAATCAAAAGAGTAGATATAGAATCTGATCTAGTAAGATAAAATAAACATTTTAATACTCTAGTTATTCTCATAAGCATGTGCTAATTTTACAAGTGGTTGTTTATGTATAACTTGTTATTATTTTCTAGGCGAAAGGATTCGTATATATTCATGGGCGCGACAAGTGTATGAGGCCCATTATAATAATAAGGTGTAGTAACATGCAAACTTCACAACATGAACATATCCTCAAAACTATATATTTTGTTTTGGAGCTCTGTATAGAAAAACTCCTGATACCTGGACAAATTGAACAGTGGAAAGTAATAATTGACTTGGACGGAACTAACCTCTTCAACATACCAGCTAGTCTACTAAAACAAATTGCCAAGTCATTGTCAGTAAACTACAGAGCTAGGCTGAGTAAGTTGTATGTTATCAACGCTCCATATCTAATATCGGTGTTGTGGAATATAGTCAAAAATGTAATCCCTCAAATAACACAGGAAAAAATTGTTATATCATCAGGTAATTCTAAAACTAGACTTAACCATTTATAGGCAAAAATACCAAAAAATTACTCGAAGTCGCGTTGCCGTCACAAATCGAGCAAAGATACGGTGGAAAAGCACCGAATGTTAAAATGTTTGATATACCAATCATGCCTGAACTGTAATTAACAAACAATTTAATCCAAATTGTAACTTGTAATTTATCGGTTTAATATTTTCGCTAGTTTTATCCATATATAGTGGCGGATTCTCCATGTAGTGTAATGTGTAGACCATTTGAAAATATTATAGTATATATTTTTTTATTTTGTACATTTTAATTTTTTAAAATAAATTGTAATGGATAAATCATGGGTTTAATGTTTATAGTTTCAATCCAAAACTGATAGATGGATTTTAACAATTATAATGATGTAGTATACAGTTTATATAAATTGAGTAATTCCGGAGTGGATTACCAAGATGTAAGATATCATCGCTTATTATGTTCTCTAAACAGACTTAGAGCAATTAGAGGAGATAATCAAGGAGAATGGAACAATTTGTCAGGAAAGGGACAGAATCCATTCACTCCGTCACAATTTAAAACATTGTTGAGCCAAATTGAGGCATATACGAAATATATATCAAAATGTAAGAAGATACCAAAAACACTTTTGTCAAGATGTAACCCCAAGTGTACAGCCGATTATGAACATCCATCCAATGACTCAAGTTCAGATATGGCAACCTTGGATGATAATCAAAATCTGACTGGAAATAATGAAAGTGTAGATATCTTTGATGTAAGTGATGCTTTTCATAGAAAAAATCAATTTTGGGGGCCTGGCCATTTTTGGATAGACTATAAAGATAACTTGGAACAAAATAAACTCTCATTTTTTCTAGGAGCAATCACAAATGTTAAAACAATGACACAACATATAATACAATATAGCAATAACAATAATAAACAGACTATTCAAAAATTTGAACAATTGTTCAAAGATATAGGACTAAAAAACCTTTTAACAATCTACAAAATCACCACCCCCAATAATACCGATGAAACAAATGAAGCAAATAACTCAACAGATTTACCCAACGATAATAATACAAGAAATTTAACCAATGTCCAAACGAGTAATGAAACAACATTTAGTGATAGTAGCACAAATAACACGCAAGCAGAAGAATATACATATGATTACAATAAGTTGTTGATAGAAATACTAAAGTTAGAAAAGAAAATAAACCTACTCTTGTTACAAAAGAATGTTAGATCGATATTGAGCCTGACGAAACTAATAAACCCGTTGTATAAACGAAACAATGGTGCCTTTCGCGGCTCATTTAGTGAAGGACATACAAGCTCATCGTTGCATACCACAAAAACGGAATCCTTAAGTAGCACTGGTAACACAATTAACAAGAAGTACTTTTTAGAACACATCAAAATTAATAACCAATTCTATAAAGACCACTTCAAGATGAAAAGAAAATTAATAATTCTATCAAATAAATATGTAAACAAATATATAGAGTCGGAACCAGAACTGAATGAGCCTAACACACTGGAAGCTAGTAGTGTTGATGGTATTGAGGACAGAACAAGAGACTTTTTGGGAGAAGAACCGAATAAGAAAGAAGAACCTTTACCGGAAGTGGAAACTGTAGAATACATCATAAAGGAAAACATATTTAATAATATCCCAAACGCACTAATTGGAAAGTTGAGAAACTATCAACTATACGGCCTAGACTGGCTGGTATCTCTGTACAATAATAAATTAAACGGTATCCTGGCAGATGAAATGGGACTAGGAAAAACAATACAAACCATAGCATTACTAATATACCTTAAAGAAAATAAGGTAAATCAACTAAAATAACTATGATGTTTAATTATATTTATAATCATTTATTTATGGATAATTTCTAGGGAATAAGCGGAAATCATATAGTGATAGCTCCTTTGTCCACATTACATAGTAATTGGAAAACAGAATTCGAATTGTGGTATCCATCATTTAAATTATGCGTTTACGAAGGATCCAAGTTAGTTTTTACATATAACATTTCATGGAATTTATAATTAATATATTAAGTTATTAGAATCCCGTTATTTCCACACGGATTGTAGTTACTTATTATTTAACACAAATTAACTTGAATGATTTTAGAGAGTTCAGAAAAAACTTGAGAATGAAATGGTATAGCGGAAACAAATTGAATTTTGATGTGCTGTTAACCAGTGAGACATTCGTGCTGAGAGATAAGAATTTCCTGAAGAAGATATGCTGGGAATATTTGATTATAGACGAGGTCCACAAATTCAAGAGTGAAAATTCTAAATTATTTAAAATATTAAACAACCTCTTCATATCGAAACGCAGATTGTTGTTGACAGGTATTTTTGAATAACTTGTTTATGGTATATAGTTGAATTTTGTTTATATTGGGGTAACAAATTTTTAGGAACATTGTTACACAACAATATTAATGAAGTTAGGTTACTCTTGAATTTTGTAAAGCCGCAGTTGTCCATTAATAATAATATGATGATAAATCAAGACTATTTCAACAAGGTAAGAATAATTAATTGTGGAAATTAATTAATACAATTGTGTTTAGTTGCTAAAACCGTACGTTTTGAAGAGAATGAAGAATGATGTGTTGGATGAACTGCCAAGCAGTTATGAATACATAATAAGCTGCCCAATGAGTGGAATACAAACAAGATTGTATGAGTTCTTCCACATGAAAGATACGCAAAACAAGTTCTTACAGCTGAGAAAAATCTGTAATCATCCGTTTCTGTACATTAACAACAACTTTATTCCCTGTGAGTATTTTTATTAATTGTATTTAAATGATAAATTAAACTTACAGTTGAACTTTGATTTAAATCTAGATGTATCATCGTTTGAAATTTGTTTTAATATTTGTTTAGGCAATGATTTGATAATTAATAGTAGTGGAAAGATGTGTATACTGGACATGATACTATCTCGTCTGTATTACGTAAACCATCGAGTGTTGATTTTTAGCCAAATGACTTCACTTTTAGATATTTTAGAAGTAATAAATTATTTAACAATATGACAGATTTATTAAGTTAATACTGTGATAGATTAAGTGCATAAATATAGATTAACATAATACCCTGATAGAAAGGATGAATAAAAATTTGTAGGTATATTTGAACTATAGAAGTTATAAATATTTGAGATTGGACGGAAACTTGAGTAGTGAAAAGAGATTAGAGAGAATCAATCTATTTAATGAACCAGATAGCCAATACTTCGTGTTCATATTATCAACTAAAGCTGGCTCTTTAGGTAATATTAAAATAATTATAAAATTCATGAATTCTCAATAATTAATGATTAGGGATTAATTTGCAGAGTGCAGATACAGTGATAATATATGACTCGGATTGGAACCCACAAAATGATTTGCAAGCACAATCAAGAGTGCATAGAATAGGACAAAAGAATCAAGTTATCACCCTGCGACTAATTACGCCAAACACAATCGAAGATAACATTTATAGATTAAAATACAACGTTAATGCAAGAAATAGCTCCACTAAAGAAGAGAGTAATTATCCACAAAGTAATTATGCACAAAATAATTATTCCCAAAGCAATGATTTACAAAATAACGAACCTAGTGAAGCAGTTGGTGGATCTGAGAAACCTAGTAAAATCTTGGATAATGACCATGATATGGTAAGTAGTGAGGAATATAAGGAGAAAAGTGACGATATGGATCATAACGATCACATAATAGACACGGTTCCATTGTTAAATAATGTGTTGAAGCGTAGTGAGAGCGATACGAAGGTGTTTGATTTAGTAAGTTATAGAAATTTCATTATGAACCCACTGGCTCTAATTAAGCAGAGAGTACTTCCGCCATTTCTGTTCAAGTCAATAACGTCAAATAAAAAATTACATATCTCAGGTAATTTTTTTATTTAATTAGTTATTTGGTAACTAAGAAGGTATTAATTTATACCCAAATTTGACAATAAATAAAAATTAATTTAGAAGATGAAAAGAGGAAATTGTCCATTGAAAATGAAATTTGGCTTAATATATACAATGATTATAATGTATATAGCGCAGAAGTGACATCGCAGTGCTCTAGAAATTACATTAACATAATTAATAATGAAGTTAACATTAATCATATTATCACGAATCTGAACATTAATTATCCAGTTGAGTGTCTTAAGAATATAAGTAATGAAGATTCAGTTGAAGATTATACTAGTATTGGGAAGAGAAAGAGTAATGATGTGGAGGTTTTGGTTGATAAAGAGATATTGAAGTTGATAATTAATAAGAATGATAATAAATTAAGTTTATTGAATAAAGTAATATTTGAGATAGTAGAAGGAGTGGTTGAAGGAAAAAATTATGTAGAATTCAATGAGTTGCCAAATAAGCAATATTTGTCAGATTATTATGAAAAAATACAAAATCCGATGTGCCTCTTGGATATCATGAATAAAAGTAAAGAAAATAAATACACATCTATGTTCAACTTGAAGGAGTCATTGGAATTAATCTGCAATAATGCGAGAAGTTATAACGGAGTGGATTCATACCTCTTTTACAAGTCTCTGAACCTGTATAACTACGTAGCGAGCCATGTAACCTTTGGATTTGTGGTAGAATTTATAAGTATGTACGATGTAGAAAAAGGAAAAACATTAAAAAGTTTACTTGCGGAATATATTTAACAGCACTAATAATATTAATAGAATCACTTGATACTTAGTACCATTAGTAATGGCGTTTTTCAAATTATTGGCAATAGATAATTCATCATCTCCTACTGGAGGTGATTTCTTGGTCTTGTGCGATTTTATTTTTATATTTACATTGTCGATGTTTAACTTAATATCGCCATCGGAAATGTCAATTGTGAGTTTTTTCTCCTCCTTGGCTTCCAACTTGATTGTGTTGTTAGTAGATATGGTGTTATTGGAATCACTAGTATTCTCTAATATTTTGTTATTGTTCTCAATAAGGTCATAGATACTTAGAGTAGAGTTTGTAATACAATCTTCCAATGTGTTTACCGTGTTCCGTTTATTTTTATCAAAATTATTTATCTCACCTAGCTTCTCCACCAACCCACTCAGTTCGTTACGAGAGACCTCCACAGAGTTCCTCCTCAGATTTAAAGACGATATCAGCTCAATTTCATCATCACTGTGTATTTCGTTCATCACTGTCTCCAAGTTGAGGAATCCAGTGTTTTTGCAAGTATCCCCTCAAAATAGATCATAAACCCCTCAAATGTACTTCAAGTAAATTTTTAAACTTAAAATTTTAAAAATCAATAAAAATGCTTTAGTTTTGAAAAAAATTATTAAATATTTTTCTGTGATAAATTCTACTGAAAACGCTATACACCGAGACGCCTCGGTTCGTTAGATCCTATCCTCTTAATTTCAACCCCTTATAATATTAATAATCTATAAAATAGATTTATTTCAGAAAACCCCAACTTATAACCCAAATACTTAACTAAAACTTAATAGGTGTATATAAATATAATTAGATATAAGCACAGAAAAAGTACATAAAAATAAATAAATTGTATAAACCAAGAGTAGTATATTAATTTAAATTATTTTTCAAAATTGATGATCGTTCCATTAAAAGCTCAACGCGTTTCGTTGCAGTGTTGAATGGGTCCCAAAATGGCCTAGATAAATTATTCGGAAGCAAGTTTAAACGTTTAGAGATCCGCTCATGAACATTTTCAAACTTGTAAAAGTCTGATTTTGGAGGAAATGATAATTTTATGTCATCGTCTTCTATGATTCGTGCCTTCTTGTTCATGTTATATAGCTCAGTTATCTTATTCAAACTAGCCATTAACTCGGAACTTTCACCTTTAGGTAGATCTTTATCCACAGTATCTAGTTTACTGGTGTTATTACTTTCACTTTGTTGAGTAGTTGTTGGTGAAACAGGTGTTTTGTTAGTAGCAGAGTCATTGGAAGATGGCGTATCTGGTTGGAAATGTTTAGATTTAGTTGAAATAGTGTCTGGATTTTTAATTATAACGTTTCTAATATAATGTTTTTCAATATCTTGACGACGTTTCTCACGTACGTCCTCAGGAGCGAGTTCCAAAGTTTCAGTGGTTAGGAGTTGAGAAATTGACATTTTTCTAGTCAGAATTTTCTCACGAAGCTCAGAATTACTCTCCCGCTTAATGTTTGAACAAATTTCAAATATTTTACGTTTAAAAGTACGGTTACAGTAGGAATACATGTCATAACAAGAGTCACATATTTTATCAGATATGGTTTTCACATAACTCTCGTCTATATAATGCAATTTAACATTTTGTATATTTTCTGATCTGGAATCGGGTGGTATATTTGTATGTACAGAAATAACATTAGATAAATTTGAGTTGTCAAGGTTCGGTGTGGTTGAGTTGTAGATTTTCATGTTAATATCAGGTAAAGAGGCTAGCAAAGCCTGTGTAATTTTAGTCCCGTAGACTTTTCGCACTTTTCTTTTCTCATACTCAAATGGATCGGAAGGTTTGAAAGTGGTAAGGCGGCCCTCATCAGTAAAAGCAACCCTCAAACCACGAGTCCTCATTTTACTAAAAATTAAATATAATACACATTTTTAAATTAAATATATGGATGGGGTCAAAATAGCCCAAAAAAATAAAATAATGATGCAAGCCGACTAGTCGGTAGCTAAAGTAGGGTATTCCCATTTATTCAAATAATTATAAATTATGAGATCTAATGATGTAATATTATCTTCTGAACTTGTATGAGATGAATTTAATCCGAAAGATTCTCAAACAATAATTTAAGATTCCTTAAGATCTTTTGGGGAAAATTCATTTAATTTTGTAAATTTTCTGATAACGCATATGTTAAACAAATAAAACACATCAAAATCTAATTTGTATAACTTATTGTAACATAGTGTAAACCCAAATGTAGTTTTAATTCACCTCGAATAGTATGTCAAATTCAACCTTTACCCAAATGCAATCATAAATTCTGTAAAAATAAATGAAGTCAATTTAATTCTATGTCATTAAATCACAATAAAATGAATAGGATCAAACGTTTAACAAAAATGTTTCCTAAAATTTTCAGTTAAAGTGTATATAGCAACGATCATTTGAATTAGTCGACGCATCAATTGAGAACTAATAAAATAAAGAAAACTGTACTTGTATATGTGGAGAAAAACAAGGCAAGAGAAAATGAAATGGTATAAGGTTCCATGGCATAGCAGAGGGTCGACACCAAGTGAAGTTCTGAAGCTGGTTGTTTACCCACTTTGTACATCACTATTGACTTGTTGCCTATCACTGAACGTATTAATATATGTTCTGGTAAACTCCCGCAAGTTCTCAGACTTTGTAATCGCCCTGTGCTATTGCTCAAGTATAGTCTCCTCTGCCTCGTTCATCTTATACATACTCGCCATCGTTTACTGTAATTACATATTCGTCATAATGCCAACTTTACTGCAGTTTATACTAACTGTGTCGTCTGTAAGTTTAGGAACTGTAAATAATTTTTTAGATAAGCGTTTTGGTCAACTTTTGGTGTATGAGTTTCTCGTCCAAAAGATCTCTGGTGTTTAACATAGTTAAGTATGTTTTAACCTTTTTCTGCACTATAATGGTTATAATCCAATTTCGTCTGGCTCTGGTCTCAGTGGCCCTAGGGAAGGCGATGTATGAAAGAGGTAACTCCTGGGATCTTGATGATCTGGAATCAGTTGATCAGTACTTCAAAACACACTCAATTACGATTGTATAATTTCATTTTTTATTTTTTTATTACTCAGATGAGTGAGTTAATAATATTTACAACCATAATACATGAGTTGTATTCACAATTGGCACTTTTGGGAATAAGTCATGATAAATTTATTCAACATCTATAAATTTAATTTTAAATACTTATATATATAATATATAGAGATAAATGTGTTGGAATTTTTTAATTTGTATCATGAATCAAATGTATGTTGGGTTGAATCATAGGTTATTATTTATTTAAAATGCGATTGGGCCTAATTAGAATCTGCCGCCAATTGAGGCAGGTTGAAAACTTTCACGGCGAAAGCTCAAATTATTTAGAATATCTTTACTACGTTTATCGCACCAACCCCGAACACTTACAGCCATCATGGCAAAATTATTTCTCTCTCCTAGAACAAGGCAAAACATACACACTTCCACAGATAGATAGAAAACTCGGCCATAAATATGTAAGTAAAATTAATCTTTATTAGAATTCTAACCCATGAACCTTCTAATTGTTGTTTTAGAATGGATTCGGCGGCGCTTTAACTGGTAATCATTCCACAAGTCAAGCCACTGAACTCTTAACGAAAGTCTCAAATGGTATTTAATTTATCTGGAATTATTAATCGTATAGGAGTGGTTGGACTTGAAGTTTTGAAGTTGAATGAATTAGCCTGTGCTTATAGAACATTTGGCCACTTACTTTCAACCTTAGATCCTTTAAAACTACCAAAAGAGGTTCCTTTCTTCAGAAATATAAACGGAATTTCCGATAAGGTACTAGATTAAATTTAATATAATAACCTTTCAGCTTAACGTCAATAAGTACTTTAACAAAGATGATTTGGCTAAGAATATTCCTAATTTGGGACTTGGAGGTGTTTTTAATATGACTGGAACTGTGGAGGAGTTAGTAGAGAAGCTTAAGGAGCGTTACTGTGGTAACATTTCCTTCGAGTTTGGTCATATTGCTAACTCCGAGGAAGTCTCCTTCCTAATCAATGAGATTGAAAGTGACGAGTTCTTGAAATTCAATAAAAATGATCACTTGAAATTTTTTAAGTCGATTTGCAAAGCAGTGAAATTTGAGCAGTTTTGGTATAATTCACTATTTATTCAACTCATGGCTTGATTTTCATAATTTCCGTAGTGCTAAGACTTTTCCTACTCTTAAAAGATTCGGTATGGATGGAATCGAGTCTCTGTTATTACTTTTGGAGTCAGTGGAGGAAAACGGAAGAAATTTCGGAATTAACTCAATAATGATGACAATGTCACACCGTGGAAGATTAAATGTTTTATCTAACTTTTTAAATAAACCACTCCAGGAATCATTCGCAGAGTTTCGCGTAAGTGATATTTAGTCCTAAAAATCATTAAAATAATTGTAATATAGTTAAATTGGCAGATGTATAATGAAATTTAGGGTGCCAACTGGTTTATAAATAGTCATTTTAGAAGTGGAGATGTAAAATATCACAACGGATACAGAATAACGAAGAATGGAGTAGAAATACAAATGATATCAAATTCAAGTCATTTACAATTTTCACACCCAGTACTTACTGGATTGGTAAAAGCTAAGCAGTATTATGAGAACGACACTAATCAGAGCAAGATATTACCAATTGCAATACACGGAAATTCAGCAATCTCAGGACAGGGAATGCCATACGAAGTTGTACAAATGTCACAAATAGATGGTTTTGGAATTGGAGGAACTATTAATATCAGTAAGTCAGTACAGCAATAATGACGTGTAGTTGTTAATAATCAAATTGGATTCACAGCAAGCCAACTTGAAGCTTCAACATCACGATATCCCTCAGACGTATAAATTAATTAGTTAACTTTATTGATATTGGATGAAATTTTTTATTTTATTAATCTTGTTACTTTGTTAATTTTTTACTGTGCTAAATTTGATGTAGGTGGGAAAGGTAATTGATGCACCCATAATACATGTGAACTCATATTCAATTGAAAGCGTAATTTTTGCTGGGAAATTGGCTACAAAGTACCGTTATAAGTTTAAGAAAGATGTGTTTATTAACTTGGTTGGATTTAGAAGATTTGGGCATAATGAACTTGACATGCCCAAGTTCACAAACGCAGAAATGTACTCTAAGGTTGACGAAACACCAAATTTGATGGTTTACTATAAAAAATACCTTGAAGATCATGGTTTTGACAAGGGAGAATTGGATGAAATTGAAAACAGTACTGGGTCAGACTTTCTAAACTCTTTAAACCTCTCGAAGGAGATTTCAAGAACAAATGTACCAATTCAGAACCAAAACTGGGTACCAATTGCGGACAGTTTCTCAGGACTGATTAATACATATCTTAGAAATAATAAAAGTGTTGTTGAGTTATTGGATAAAACAATTGATACTGACATGAAAATGATTGAAAAATTGGATCCGCCAGTGGAAACTGGACTAGATAAGAACCTACTTTTAGAGTTGGGTACCAAGTGTGTAACAGTCCCAAGTGATATCAAGATGCACAACTCAGTAAAGAAGATTTTTGATGCAAGAGTCCAATGTTTAGCAACGGGAATGAACTTTGACACTGCAATGAGTGAGATTTTAGCATTTTCATCGCTTGCAAATGAAGGATTTCATGTAAGAATGTCAGGCCAGGAATCTAAAAGAGGAACATTTTCTCACAGACACTCTCACGTTCAGTGTCAAACAACTTTTAAATACCATAACATTTTTGAAGGTAATGATTATTTATGCTAATTATTTTCAGGCTTTGATGTGAGTATTTACAACTCATATTTGAGTGAACTTGCAGCACTAGGATTCGAATATGGTTACAGTTTATATTCACCAAAAACTTTAAATATTTGGGAAGCACAATTTGGAGATTTCATGAATGGCGCACAAGTTATTGTAGACGCATTTGTAACGTCTGCGGAAACTAAGTGGAACTATTTCTCAGGATTAGTGCTGTTCTTACCTCATGGATATGATGGTCAAGGACCAGATCATTCATCATCAAGGTAATTTTTTTATAATTATAACTAAATTTATATAATCTCAAATAAATCATTGTAATTCTCATTTTTATTGTTAGCATTCTTTTTATATTGTTACATGTCTTGTTTATATTTGGAATTTAATGAGTTTTTTAGGATTGAAAGATTTTTGCAGCTGAGTAATGATAATGAGGATTTGGTGGATAATTTAAAGTACGGAGATGACTACGCGAAGTTGGTGAATATCTCAGTGGTGAATTGTAGTGTGGCAAGTAACTTCTTTCATGTTTTAAGAAGACAAATGCTCAGAAGTTATAGAAAACCAATGATTTGTGTAACAGGAAAGAGATTGCTAAAGCTAAGATCATCGTTTAGTACAATAGATGAATACTTGACAGGAACCAGATTTAGAAGGTATATTCCAGATAAACTTTTTACGACGGCTAAACAAGATTTAAGTGAGGAAGAAAAGCCTAGGAACCCAGACTTAGTAAATAGAATGATAATGTGCTCAGGACAGATATACTATGATTTATTGGAGTACAGAGATTCTAACGAGGAGTGGAAGAATATCCCAATAGCAAGAATAGAGGAAATAACGCCATTTCCAGCACAGAATGTTTTGGATGACTTGAAGAAGTTTAAGAATCTGGAAACACTCGTTTGGTGTCAAGAGGAACATGAAAACAGCGGATGTTTCTACTTTTTAAGAGAACGATTAAATAATGTTCTTAAAATATTGAAAAGTGAAGGAAGTTGTCCGAAAGTTAATACTGCTGTAAAGTACTCGGGAAGGTATCCCTGTGCAACCACAGCTGTTGGAGACCCGAAGATGCATGAACACGAGATTGTACTAGTTAAACAGTCTTTTACAGTTTAAAATCTAACTAAGTTTATGTTTGTAAGATAGTAAACTTAAGACCATAATACTAAGTTTTAAGTTTTTCAAGTGTAGGTTTAAAGTTTATTACTGCTGGTTTTGATTTTAATCATTAATTTGATTTATGTATTTATATGTAATTACATACAATTGTTTTGATAAGAGATGAATTTATAGGATATTTAAGTTATTTTGATGGTTCGTCACTCCATTTCTCTTTCCACTTGAGGAGGAAATTGGCGTGTTCCTCATTTGGATACCGAAGTCGGTATCCATGAGTCCACTCTCGAGAAAATTTAGTGCTAAATTTGCAAACAAACTCAATTAGTTTCATTGAATTCTTAATGTACTTGATGCTAAAATGAATTTAAACTAGGTTAAAAATACTTGTCAGTGTATAGAGCTTGTAACTTGTCATTATAGTCACTATTATGTCCCCATTCAACAAAGTATAATCTTACACTAAAATTGATGAGGTTAGGAGAGTTGTTAAGATAAATAACTGTTTTAACTGAATAAAGAGGTTAGATCGGGAAATACTTTAAATCGTTTTGGTTATTAATGTTCAAGAGATTGGGTAAATAATTGTCAAAGTAATGTATTGGAATAAGCTTATCAAGTTTATTGAAACAGCTGAAATCACTAATAATGTTCAATAAACTGTTTTCCTTGACTCCAAAGAGTTTTAGCTTAAATTTTAAGGCAGCTGAGGGGAAAGAACTCGTGTTCATGATGTAAATTGGCATCTTAAAGTACTAAACAATGAATTGTGAGTAAATTAACTTACATTAGTGTAGTAGTTTATTAATTGGACGATGCCAGTGTTGTAAGAAATTCGATTATTAAAAATTAATTTTTTATATAATTTAAAGTTCCGTCTCAGTTTCTCCATCTCAGACAAATATAACTAAAACAATTATTAATAAGTAAATTGCTGTGGATTAGTTATGGACTAGTTGTGGAATTATTTGTAAAATTATATGGTTAAGGGTATGATAATACCTGTTTTAGATCGTGTTCCTTGAAATTTTGAAGCAGATTTTCATAAGTACCATCCGATTTCCAATTCATTAGTTCATGACAAGTAATATTCAGTTTATATAAATCATTTAGTAAATATTCCTTAATTTTAAAGGGATTGCCATCCTTTATAAGTTTATTCATGAGTTTAATAGTGTTCTCAGAAGACTCTTTAGAGTCTGAAGATTTGTTAAAATGATGTTTAATGTTATGTGAGCCGATTTCATTTTTATTATTATTCATACTAAATTTGTTAAGGTAGTAGTAAGTTATGAGAATGTAGTCAGTGATGTCATTGTTGTCAACCAAGGAGTAGTAAAAAGGAGTTGAAAGCCAAACTGGTACATTAGTATCAGTTATTACATCATCGAATACTTGTATTACATTGCTATCTTTGAAAATCTGTAGTTTCTCAAGAACTCTACAGCTTAAATAAATGTATTCCATGAAATCCAAATCGATGATTGAGTAGTTTAAAATATAAACATCACAAGGTCGTTCAAATCTAAAGGTAAACATGTGATTAGTGTCTATAGTGTTTTTATGACGGAATTCATTTATTTGATTATTCTTAAGCATTTGCATAATGTCCAGCTCCTCCAAAACTTCACTGGGTTCTTGACCCAGAGAATCTCCATTCTCATTTTTACCCAGTTCTACATCACTCTTAAGTTCATTTTTATGTGGAATCTTATCATTTAAAATGTTAGTATCAGAGTTATAAGAAGAATTCGGTGTGGAATCCGAAGAAATTGCGTTCTTTAGTTCAGGATCTAAGGAATTGATGCGATTATTACTGAATAAATGTTTATTGAATAAAGGTAATGAGTTAGAAGTTGGAGGAAGGTGTAATTGGAATTCAGTGTGTTTAAAAAGATCATTATGTAAATTAATATTATCGTCAAGTATGCTATTCAGTTTATAATAATGTACAGTGGATTTAGTATTTATATGATACGAATTTACAGTAGTTATAATGTGTATGATAAAAATTAATATAAACATGACATTTTTAAGGAAAATTGAAATAAATGTGTTGGTGGTTGTCAGGCTAGAGATGTGCGACTGTGAAAACTCAGTAATTATTTATCTATGTTAAATGTGTATAGAAAATGTCTAAATTTATGGATATTGTATAACTATCGTGAAATAATAAAGGATAGGAACGCCGGGAGCTTGAAGTTGTTGTTGAAATTCAGGAATGCTAAATTTCTAAAATATCTCTACACAGTTATATTCCACTGTGACGGAACTTCTTCTGATCCTCTAATACAATTTTTGTTATTTCTAATCAACATTACAAGTAATCCGCCAAAGGTTACTCAGGAACGTCCCAAATCACCAGTCTCCATTACACTGAAATCAGAAGAATCCAACATCGACGATACTCCTCAATCTGTTATTTCATCAACTACAAATAGGGATAAAAATAAGGAAAAGAATGTTAGTATTGATAGCCTAAATAATGAACCTAGTGATCCAGAAGTATCCAAGGAAGTTGTTAATGATGAAATTGAAGCATATAAAGTTTTTATTGACGTTTTCCTATCTTCTCTAGTTCCAATTTTATTATATACTTATTACTACAGGATCTCAACCAAATCTCAACAACCCAGTCGTTCTAACAATCAAAACTATGAACATAATGATGAACATAACTATCAATATACCCATGAAAATGGCCTAAGGGTAAATAAATTTACTAAATTATCCAAAATTCGACTTCAGAATAACAAATGTAACATATTCAAATCATTTTTAAACGATGAAGAAAGGTTATTAAATGGTATAAATGGTTATAAAAACTTTGTTGATTATTTCAAAGATACTGGAGAGTATCCTTCAAATTCCAACTCATATCAATTAAATCCTGGAATTAAAGGAATAGAAATAGTACTATTTAAATTATCTTTATTGAATTTGAGAGGAAATGACACGTATAAAATACCAGGTAGCATGTGTGATATATACAACAGGTTAAATAATTCAACACTTAAAAAACAGCTGGAAACCAGTTTATTGTATTGTTATCGTCTGAGATGTAATGACTTGTATTTTAAGTCTAACAACGTTAAATTATTAAGTAAGATACTGGCCACTAATACTACCAGTTACTCCTTCAATACTAAACCTTTTGATAAAGAGTTAAATTCTATGAACCTTAATGTACAAATTAATGATTTAGAGAATATAGATGAACTAAGATTGGAAAATTACACTTTTGATATGAACACTGTGACTGGGAATTTACTTAAACTGTTCAACCATAATTTAAATTATATATATAAAGTAATGTACAATAATAATAAAAAACAAATGACACAAAACTATGACAAATACATTAAATTTCTGTACAAACTCGTTTGTGCCAATAATAATAATGAAGTTCTTATGACTAAAAAAACAAACACTTTTGAATACATTTATCAATTCCTTTTAAAGTTTATTATTTTGTATAGTTCCAGACGTACTACTGGATATGATAGTACCGAGTCTAACGCTGCAACTGATTCCGATTTAAACATAACAACAAAGTATAACATATTGTCGAGGTATAACAATTTGAGTTCGGATTATTCTATTGGTGATTGTGGTAACATCAAACTCCTGATGCTAGTGATAAACTTCAATTTGCTGAAGCACAACTCAGGAATTTTGAGAAAATTTAGGAAAGAAATATTGAAAATGTTAAATGAAATGAAATTTGACATGAGTAACTTGAACCTCTATTACCTTGTAAATTGTCATTACAAACTTATAAACTATAAATTCGACTCACAAAAGCATTCAACCCCTTCTTAATAAAGTTTAAAATTAATATATAAAAATTTTCATATATTCTTAGCATAAAATGTCCGAGAGGAGAAAAAAATAATAGAAAAAATCCAATATTAAATATTTTAGATAAAATGTATAATTTGTATATTAATTTCAATGAAGTTAATTATTATCCTCTTGAACCCAAAGAAAGCAAAGAAATCAGTTTAAAGGATAAATTCAAGTCAATCAGTACGATAAATGAAAATATCAAACTCTTAAATAAAGTAATAAATAAAACAAATACAACTGAGGTGATAAAAAACAATGAAAAAGATATGAAAATATTAGAGAATCTAAATGATGGAATACAGCTGCCACTAATATGGAAATTAGAATCAGATATAAGATTAAGTAAAAAATATGGAAATATTATAAAAATTGATAAAAAAGGTGATGATATTGAGGTGGTAATTAATAAATATAAAGAAATTCTAAACTATAAATTCAGATAGTGTCGAAATCACTTACCACATAAGTTCCTACTATTTTACATACAAACCTTCTACAGTTAATTTATTCTATATTGAAACCTTCCTTGGATAAAATGTTCGTATTTAATAAGAAGAATTTACAAAATGAGAAATCGAGATTATTACTAAAGTTGAATATTTTTTTATTCACGGTTACTTTCTCTAAGATTATTAGTTTACTCTTAAAATTCAATAATAATAATAATACCAATACTAATAAGTAGATTTATCCTGGAAATAATATATTCAAAATGCTCTGTAATGAATGTAGTATTGAAGATGCTAAGTATCGCTACAAATGCTGTTTATTACACTTTTGCTCATTAAATTGCTATCGATTACATAAATGTAATTCAAATAACACTGAAAATGTCTTAACATATTCTGGAAATGCTAATGGAGTTTGTAATAATTCAGTCCAATTTAATGGTCATTTGACTGATGAAATTGATCCTGAGGTTAAGAGAAGATTAAAGAGTGATGAGGACTTAAAGAGTTATATAAAAGATATAAAGGATTTATTAATTAATGTAACCAAGTCAAATGATCCAATTAATTCAATACAACAAAATATTAAAAATAATCAACAATTTAAACACTTTATCAATCACATCATCTTAAACTACATTTAATCTCCTCAATCTAATTATACATACCACTGTATATGTACATACGCTAGTCAATATATATTATTAGTATAGAAAATTATTGGTTGAAGAGAAATCTGCAGAATGGAGAAGGGTCATTGTTCATGTTATACTTTTCAGTAATGGTTTGTATATGTCTTACATTTGGTACTGTGTTAGTTTTAGGATTTACAAGCGTCCTGATGCTTGAGAGGAGACTAAATAACTTCTTATTCGCACTGATATTAACAGTGTAAAAGTGTAGTAGTGAGTAAAGATCACCGAGCTCAGAAGCAAATTCACTCTTCACAGTCCACTTGATAATGTCGTAAATCTCCATCACATTCATCTTATAATTTACAAACAAAATTAACAACAGTGTTACATTGTAAATAATTTGATCAGTGCAGTTGATCATTAGTATTTTTAATCTGGAAATTATATTACTGAAGGTATTAAGAGTACTAGAGTCCACATTCATAATAAAATATTGGATCGAATTTGATATTACATATTTTATCGAATCTATCACCAATCCTCTTGTCAAACCAGCACTAACCGTAGTATCGGTGGTGTCAGAATGATTAAAACGAGCCACAATAGCGTTAGTAGTATTCACACTGTTGGTGTGGTACAGGTTGAAGATGGTGGTGTATAAAATTGAAACTGCATTAGTATTTAATTGATCATCAAAAAGTATCATTTCCATAATTGCTACAAAGTAATCTTTAAGCATATCATTAACAGAGGAAACTACCAGTTGAGATCTCTTGGTTTGATCGGAGGATTTAACAATATTATCATTCCTGATTGACAACACTATTAACAATTTGTATACCAATTTAGTCAAGATCAAGTTGTATATATACGAATTTGTCCTCAAATCATACGTTAAAATGTTTAAAATTAATCTATAAACTTTTAATTCCACACTCAATCCCATAGTAACTGGTCCCGTTGATGTGACTACTCCATCAGTTGTTTCTTGATTATTTGAATCTCTTTTATTATATAACAAATCAATTATTATACTCAATAACACTTCAATCTTATATATAAACACATTGTTACTACTGTTATTATTGAATATTTGTATGTTATTGTTCAAAATGTTGTAGTAGATACTAATAACTTTATCATTGTACGAGTTCATGATAATGTTGTAGACGTAAATACACTTCATTACCATTATGTTAACTAGAAATTCTTCCTCCTTACTCATGGCAAACTTGGAGTTAGTAAGGTTGGAATCGGAGGAATTTTCAGAATTGATTTGCTTCAAAATGTTAATGATGTAATTATTGAAAATATTATTGATCACATCCACGTCACTAACATCAATGGAATTGTTATAATAATTAAAATAAACATAAATTACAATCAGTTTACACAAGTTTCCAGGTGCTTCTGACGGAGCCGATTCACCTAAAGAAGTCAAATGGTCAAGAGATTCTAAAAGTGACGTAATATTATAATCAAACGACTGTAGGAGTAAATAGGAAACATTATACACAATGTTATCGCTGTTAAAGATACTCAAATTGGTTGCAACAGTTATAAAATCCAGAGTTGAGGAATTCATTTGTACATATTCATCAATTAAACATTTCATGACATAAGTAATGTTAATTTGTGTCAGGGTTTGGAATAATATGTTCTTTACATCCTGTGCCATTTCTGGGTTATTGGTAACCAGTTCTGTAAAACTAAGTCTTCCCAAGTGAGAATTAGCCCTAAATAAGCTCAATTCAGTATCAGTGTTAAATGATAACAATATCAAATTCAACTCGTTAATGTATAATTTATAGTTTGAGTCAAATGTCCCCTGTGAATTTTCCTCTAATTTCTCTTGTAACTTCATTAACAAATTCACAATCTGGTCATTTCCATATAAATAAACTAATAAATTATCATTCTCATTATTTAATATTAAGGTTTTCAAGTCTGAATTCTCATTATCGTGAGTAACTTGATCGAAAAAGTTGTACAGCACAAACACGAGAATGTTAATTTGTAAAGTATTGCTTAAAAGATAGTTAACAAACTTGTCAAATCCGTTTTCTTTAACCCATTTCAATATCATTTTATTAAACTCCACGGTTAATTCGTTGTGGACTCTGGAGTCACTAGCAACATTTTTAAGAGTTAAATTGTTTGAATTTTTGGACAAATGTTTAAAATTATAAAAAAGATACAACAAGTTGAGTATTCCAATGTTATTCAAGTATGAATATAACTTTTTATATACTGTAACATTTAACTTAACATTCGATGACACTAACGTTATAATCCTCTGTAATACGTTAACATCAACAATGTCAATAATCTCCAATATCGCATACACAATTTCCATCTCTCCATCCAAATTCATATCAACTGGGTTGATAGTGTTAATCTGTGTTCCGGTTTGATGTTTATCGATTGTATTGTTTATGATGGTTAGGAATATGGTCATAACTTCATCACTCTAAAGTTAATTGTTTTAGTTTTAAACTTGCCTGGAATGACTGAAGCAATTTGACTAATATTATACAAAGGTTTAATTTATCCTTACTACTGGCTCCAGAGCCAGCACCAGCAGTAGATGTTACATTGGTTAGAAATAAGTTTAAAATGTGTTTAATGTGTTTATGGTACAGGTCTGAATTAATAACAATCTCATCAAGGCAACAGTTGTAAACAAAATGATGTAGAAACAAACATGTGTTTGTCCTTAGCCTTTTATCCTTACTGTATATCAACAATAATAATATATCCCAAACATGCTAAACAATGATAAATCAATAGTATAATTTATATAATTATTTATATAAATAAGTATAAAAAGTACGATTAGGAGTCGATTTTGGTTATTTTGGTTGCTATCATTTTTATTCTAAAATAAAATTTTAAGTCTTATTAAAATACGTTTAGTGAGAACAGATGGTGATAAATGTGTGAGATAACGTTGTAAATTAAGTTAGAAGACGATTGGATTATTTGCCGGTCCACATTATTTTTACAAATGTAAATGATAATTAAAATGAACTTTTCATATAAAAGGTTAAAAACGTTGTTGAGTATGTGATTTGTGACTGTGGACTGACGTGAACACTTTATCTTATTAAAGTTATTTTTTATTACTACTAAACATTCATTTGCTGATAATTCTTTATTAACTAATTTTTCCAATATTGTACAGGTATCATTTATGAATTTGCTGACTTCTTCCTCTAGCCCGGGTGAAGAGTGCTTTTTATGGTTGGTAATTTTATTATTAATTTCATGGATATCGGAATTAAATAAAATATCATCGATATCTAAATAATTTTTAATCATAAGATTAAAAAAATAAAAATAATAAATCCACAAATGTGTGGTAAATGATTCATAAAATATACTTTAGAGATGGAGGATGATAAACGTTATACTCGAAAAAGAGAGAGATTTAAAGTCTACACATGGAAATATAAAAAAACTATTACACCTATCGCATCTTTCGTTCTTCTAGTCAACCAAATTTTCGGCTACGGTACTCTTTGCTCAATTATAATAATTTTACACATTTAATGTTTATAAATAATTAAATATTCATGTAGAAATATAATTGTATAGGTATGGATATAATTCCATCAGTTGTGCAAGAGAATGGTTGGAAAAGAGTATTCCTGGTAAACCTGTTAACATGCGTATTCATCTCATTTTCATCACTAATGCTGTTGAAGGCTATGACACTGATTCCTAACAACAGTAACTTTCAACAACGTATAGAATATAACACTTTGGTGCGGTATTACTTATCGGATGTGACGTTTAAAGTTGTGTCAATAGTTCATTACGTCGGAGATTTTTGTACTATAATAGTTGGAATAATAACATTTTCCAAACTTATTGACCTGATGTTAATAAAGTTGACTGGGTTTACGGTTATTTTACAGTTGTATCCTGAGTTCACTGTACGCCGTATTGGCGCTAAACTTTTCATGTACATTTATGAAGCTGTGGATATGGAATATAAATTTGGTATATTTGGAATTACTCTTGGATATTTAATTTGTTGCCTAATTTGTGTTAAATTAGCCTCAAGTTCTCTACAGGAAACTACTAAATATCATATGGTCTCATTCTTTGTCTTACTTGTATCAATTGGCACCTTCACAGTATACAACGGGACACAATCGAAATCTATACTTAACTCTCAGAGGGTAAAACCTAAGAGTGGGAGCCTCGTTAATATAGTGTTGATATTTGTGGAAAATTATAATATCAGTAGTATATTACCGACTTGGGCTAATGAGATGAGAAATGATGTAAATCCTACCCAAATTGTATGGATTTCTTGTCTATTCTCTTTCTTAGTTTATTTATTATTTGGTATTAACAAAGCATATGCAGTTACAGGGTCAATATTTGATGACATGATAAATACTAACAGAAACCCATTAATTAACACTTGTATAGTATTATTTGTAATGTTGACGATTATACCAGATGTAGTATTTAATTGTATTTCTATGAGGTATAATCTGAGGAATCTCGGATATGAGCAGCATTTCTTTGTCTCGTCAGTACTACCATTTTTATTCTCATTTTTATTACTTAATAATAGTTTATTTCAAGGCTTCCTCAGCTACGTTAATGTGTTCACTCTAGTCACTTGTAATTATATTATTCCGATAACTTTATACTTAATTTCTAATGAGGAGGAGATGGGAAGGGAAGAAATTTTTGAAGGGAAACGGAATGTAATTAATCGAATAATTAAAACGATTTCACTCCTGTCAATGACGTCAACGAACTCACTAGTCAAATCCTTTTCCAAAAATTCTCTAGTAAAATCAATGTCAAATAGTTCACTCCTGAAGTCATTTTCCAAGAGTTCTCTACTGAAATCATTGTCGAAGAGTTCATTGGCTAAGTCATTCTCAAATAGTTCACTTGGGAAATCGTTGTCAAGCGGTTCTATTGCCTCTTCAATTGCCAGATCAATTTCTAGCAACTCCATCGCAAACTCCATTGCCAGATCAATGTCCAAATCCCTCTCAACCTCGATGAACAAATCTATGAGTAAATCTGTATCGAGTTCGATGTCAAAATCTATGAGTAAAAACGACTTAAAGGAAGAAGAGAAGAAGATAAATTATGAATCATTTAAGATAATAAGAAATTCTAAGGATTTGTACAGTATAAATCATGACCTTTTTAATGCTATAAATAGACCATCACGAGTAATTTACACTAATGAAATTAGTTACTCGTTTGTAACAAAGGGAAGTGACGAGAGTCTTACGGGGACTAAAAATAACAAGTGGTTATTTTCAGAGCGTATCGTTGTGTTTCCAAAGTGCGTCAATAAATATCACCTCCTAATCTCTAAATCAATGCTAACCATTGTTGTTCTGATAGTCATTCTACAACCCATACTATTCATGAAATTCAATGCCTAATTTTAAATACAAATAAATTGCTACACATTAATCAATTTTTATATACTTTAAATTTAATTTAATATATCTTTTAATATATATTAGATTAGAATAAAATTGAGGTAATTGATGGTACGTATTGGAGTACTGGCTGAGATATTGGGTGTAGCAATAGTATTAAATTTTGTAAAATGGGACTTTTGAAGGTGATTCGTAAGACCAAATTAAAGGATAAGGAAATCAGAATATTAATCCTGTAAGAATCTTAATTATTATAATAATTTATTATTTACAGGGGACTGGATAATGCAGGGAAAACAACAATTTTAAAGAGTATAAATAATGAAGATATTACTCAAATTGAGCCAACTGTAGGATTTAACATCAAATCCGTAAAATATAACGAGTTCGACATAATTAATAAAATAACAATTTTCAGGTATATATTAAATTTTTGGGATGTTGGAGGACAGGAATCCATACGCCTTTTCTGGCGTAATTATTTTGAAAATACCGACGCTCTAATTTGGGTAATCGACTCTGTTGATACCTCACGACTCAACACATCAAAACAAGAAATTATGAAAATTTTAAAAAACGACGTAATCAAATAAATTAATTAATAATTAAATAAATAATTAATTTTTTAGAATATGTACAAAAGTACTGTATTAATATTCGCAAATAAACAAGATATTAAAGGCTCACTTACACCCAAGGAAATTAACCAGGTACAAACATTATACTAATAAATTTATCAGATGTTAGAACTGGATAAAGTAATAAATGATAGAAGTTATATGATTTTTGGTACTAGCGCTGTACAAGGGAATGGAATCCTTACAGGTATCGAATGGTTAATCAATGATATCAATACGAATAAACTCATTCACTAATCAACTGAGTAATAAATTGAGTTATTGAGTGATCGTGGGATTATTTTTGTTCATTTGGTGGAATGTAACATTCTGCGATTTCAAGTCTTCTGGTAACTTCTTCCTACAAAAAATAATAAAGTTAAATTTCTACTTTGAGAAATTGTGTGACGGAGTCTTTACAAAGTGCCACGCCTTCATCAATTTGCTCAATAATAAAGTGTTTACTTTCATTTATTTGCTTAACTATTTCCATAGTAGGCGGATCACTAAATTAAATTTATTAATATTTTACGTACCATTTTAACAGTGTTCCAGTCAAAGCTGAAACCATAGTAAAATCTCGACCAAATTTTAATAAATTAAATAAAATAAAATTATAATAATTATAAAATTGAAAAAAATGAAATAATCGGTGAATTTAGTGTGGAATTGATATTTATGGGAAATAGTGTTGAAAATTGAAGATATGGTTAGTTTATAGCGGATTAGGATTTGAAATCGGCAAATTATGGCATGGATTGCGGAGTTTGGACTGATATTACTTGATCGTGTGTGATGGGAGTCGAACCCACAATCTTCGCCTCCGGAGGGCGACGCGTTATCCATTGACGCTACACACACTATCGCCCCGCTTAAATTTTCCGTTTTAAACATTTTTTAGGCCTTCCACACAATAGTTTTATAATTAATTAATAATCAATTAAGATTCTTAATTTTTAACATAAAAAATATTATTAATATTATTAATGAAGTGGATTAAGCGGAGTTGAATATTAATGTGTACATAATCCATAGTATAGTAGGTATAGTATAGATAGTATGATGGGTTTGATAAAGTTTAGTGGTAGTTCTAATAGATATTGTGATTTTAAGGAATATGTCGTTAATCAGTAAAGTAACAGGTACTACCACAGGATTCTAGTATTGGATATCTCTATTACTATCGCGATCAATTCCACCTGCAACGAGTTTAACTAGTACTCATCCTATTAAAACTACTAAATATGGTCAACCAGCACTTCTAATGCAACTGATACTACTAGATCTGTAAATGTAATGAATAAAACTTACCGAATGAGTTAATGGTCTTGTTTCAAAACCTATTCATAAACTTAAACAGATATTCTAGCCGTCAATTACAAATAACTTTTTGAATACATCATGGCCTCAATTTAACCTGGGTAACTTCGTAAATTTGATTTACCACTTTCTTAACCTGAACTTACACAAACTTTATATTATACTTAGTTAATCGGTAACATATCTTGTACATATACTGTATATGATCATGGTTATACACCATATTGTTACTTAATAAATCTAAAATGTAGTCTTAAATTGGTCCGTAAAAATACTAATTAACAACATATTTGTTCACTTTCATATGTTAATTTTAATGTGTATTTGTGTTTTTGTATTTTTCTATGTATCACTATTTGACAGATAATTGAGTCGAGCATTATAAGTATTATTGACGCTTGACAATGCGTTGAGTGTTTAGTATTGGAATTTTGAGTATTTATGATGATAACGTTAAGAATATTAGTATATTAGCCATTG